>JAOWBB010005015.1:0-32607 GCA_028565995.1 Ricinus marginatus | reverse complement strand
GGGAGCGGCGGTTTGCCGCGAAACCCCCTCGTTCGGGGGCAGCGCGCTTCGGAGGGCGGCAAGAGCCGTCGGTGCCCCCGAGGAGGTCGATCCCGGAGGGGGCGAGAAAAAATAAAAAAGCAAAAAAAAAAAAATAAAAGTAAAAGGAAATAAAATTTCGGAAACGGTAGCTCACGGTTATTTGCGGTAACCCGGTTCGGATTACGGTTATTTTCTCACGTTTTTCGTATAAGTCGTTTACATTTTTAAATATTTAAACCAATTAGGACTCCGGGATGGAGCGATAACGGGGCACCAAGAGCAAGAGGAAACGAAAAAATGGTAGTACATAAAAATGAAACATAAAAATAAACTAGATAGAGCGGACGGGGCCTCTTTCAGACCGAGCCGATAACAATCACATAACCCGACGCAATAAATATTAGATGTCAACTTAGAATTCCGTAAGAGACCTTTAAAGCACGGTAGCCGTAATATCCGAATAACAGTTCAATTTATTACAAGAAGACATCATAATTTTTGTTGATTTATTAGTTGACTCGTTTTCCATTACAAGACCAATCACGCGATCTATTCCTGCAGCCTTCCGATTGCCTTTAATTAATTAATCGCCTTTGAGGATTAATTGAAATTAATCCGACCGACAAGCAATCTCTCCATTTTGCAATAGTAATAAATCCCTTCGGCTCTTTTTTTTTTTTTTTTTTCCCCCCGTTTTTCCCGGTCAAATTCGGGTGGCTGCCTCCTCCGCCGCAGCGCGGGGCGAGTCCGAGAGGAATCACTTTCACCGGAGCCCCGGAACCCCGGGCGCAATGAAGGAGGGCTCCCGGATCCGAGAAGCAGCCGCGGCATAATAATCGGAGG
The DNA here is from genome assembly GCA_028565995.1 of Ricinus marginatus. Classification (NCBI taxonomy): domain Eukaryota; kingdom Metazoa; phylum Arthropoda; class Insecta; order Psocodea; family Ricinidae; genus Ricinus; species Ricinus marginatus. The sequence continues at coordinate 31,743 of JAOWBB010005015.1, read as the reverse complement.
TTAATAATTAATGTTAATTTTATCGCTTCCTTTTTTTTTCTTTTTCTTTTAAAATTTCGTTTGCCACCGCGCGTTCGGCCGGCGGCGGAGACGCCTTTGCGCCGGGCGTCGACGCTCCGACGCCCCTTCCCCCGGCGGGGAGGGAGGGTAAAATTTCCGTCGACCGGTACCCGAGCGTCGGATGCCGGCGAAGCTTTTCGGATCCCACAAAGGAAGATTAGTCGAATATTTATTAAATAACTTAAAAAAAAATTATCTACGACGTTATTAATACGTATCATTGGCAGTAAATTGCTGGGGAAGCAGGTGAAAACAGAAGCGGAATGTTGTGTGGCCATTAATTGATGAGCGCTTGAAGAGTGGTTTGATGCTGTAACTTCTTTTTTCCTTGCCGGGTGCCTCCATTAAATCTAGTCTACAAATTTCTTATCGTGGCTCCATTTATCTGCAGCTTCTTAGCCAGCCCCGCTCGCGATGACAATCTGTGCACTCGAACGCGATACCATCTCGAGTGGTTGCGGGTGGCGCTGCGCCCATCGGCAAACCGCGCAAGGTGTCCGCGGTGCAGCGTCGCTCGCGTTCGGCTGCTGACGCGTGACGTCAGCAACTTCGGTTTTTAAACGTCGTCGGACGGTAACTTTTTGCGATTCCCGCAGCCTGACGCTCTGCCGCCCGCAGCGAGATTTCTTTGCTTTGCTTTTTGCGAGAGTTTAACGCATTCCGCGGACGTATCCCGGTCCCTCCTGGCCCTGCACTGGTTTTCAGCGAGGACCGAGAGAGCGTAAATGGTGCTTTGTCCGTCGATGCACGGGAAACGATTTGCGGCATTTGCACGGAATTTATTTCATGATTTTCGGCTTCTTGATCGGAAAACCCCGCGTTTGTGGGTTGCGTTTCGCATCGTGTAACGCGTCGGATATCTCTGGTCTGATCTCGATCATTCCGAATTCAAGAGTATTTAAATCGGTATGGGAACTGTCTAAATTCTTTACGCAGTTATAACGAAGAAAATGCGCATCTGCTGTTAGGTACAAAAAAAAAAGTGGCAGCCGAAAGTTCTTTGGACCAGTGCTTCTTTATGTGTTGGCTCACCTGCGCTTGCTTGATTGCTGGCAGCATACGGAAACCCCATTTTATGAGTATTAAAAATTCCGAAATGTCTTCGTACCCCTAATGTCAGCCCCCGTTCTTAGGAAGGGCGACAGATAGAAAGATTACACGGCAAATTGACATATAAACAACCGAGTAATTATCGTTGACTTTTACAGTACAAACGTATACGGGAAATACCATTAGATAGATGAGCGAGTCGATTTCAACGTTAAGGGATAACTCAATTTTTTGAGAGGAATTAAATTGGGGTTAATTTCACCCCTGTCCGCTTATTATGTAAAGATTGTTTAATCTGACCACCCAGAATGGATGTGGCTAATTTTAATGAAACCGAGTTTCCAGTTCCTGACAATTGTTAAAAGGCATTTGACGTCTCGTTAGAAACGTGGATAATTTGTTAAGGTAGATATCTTTTATTCATGACGGTTTAACATCTTTTGTGGAGAAACAGCTGTATAAGTTCTTGGCATATTTTTTATGCGGAGGGAGCTGGCTTCGGGTGGTGAATCGGCGGCGGCTACGTGCATTTCGGGGGAAGATTTCCGAATTTTACCCTCTTCTCGTTCGCACGGGGGTGCGGCATGCGTCGGCAGGTCGCGATTCGGCAGGAGGTTCCCTCGGCGCAACCCGAAACACCTTTCTCCCTCCCAGTTACCGAAAGCGGCTCAGATTCGATGGATTTAATAAGATGCCGGCTTACGGAACGCCAAAAGGGTTTTGTGGACCGCAGATCGGGAAGAAAAATCTACTCGGCTTCCCACCTCCCGGAGGTTGAGATTTTACGGGCCGGGCGAGCGGAGGGCATCGGAAGCCGCGGCGTCCGCCGATGACCGAGCAAGATAAAGGAGTTTCGAGTTACGGACTCCTACGCGGTTGCTCCTCGAGGCGGGAGCGAGGCGCAACTGTCCGCATCCTGCGACCCGACGCCGCAGCGGCTTTCGTCGCGCGGAAAATCCAAGCGCAATCCGCTGCGGAAGAAAACGGAGGAATGCGTACGTCGCGTATGCTGTCGTAAATCCCGCGCGCGTTTCGCTGGGAATAATTAGACCGCCATTAACTCGTTTCCAGACGAATTTTCTTCTTTCGGATTTACCTCATTAATTTCGGTTTTGGATTAACTCCGACACGAAAGGCTTCTTCTTCGCTTTCCCGTCCAAAGTGGTGACGCTGCAATTTGATGCAGGACCTCATTTTTTGATGGATGTCAAGGGTAATGGTACCTATAAAACGCTTCGTTTCCGTGTGATTTATTGCACTGCAAATGGAAATCAGAGGTAGGGACATCATTTGCACGCGCCGACGAGATGTTATAAAAAGAAGCGACGAGGAGCAATATTCGTGTCTTCGGGCATCGCGTCGAATCCGCGGGTTGCCGGCCAAATTTCGATGTCGTACGCGCTCCGTGGAAGAGGATCTTGCCCATCCGGGATCTGGCATCATAGGTCTGACCGTTATCCGGAGGACCGGCGCCGGTTATTCCCTAAATTAATAAAGGGAATGCTTATGACTGAGAATGCGGCACGCCCGGACGCCTGCAATGCATCCGCGAAGATTGTGCGGGAGCCGCAGCCCGCCCAAAAGAAATTCCTCCAGAATTCCGTAAAAACTTCCGTCGGATCCCGAATAATGGATATAATTCCGAAAATTTTCAAAGTATTTCACTTTCGACTCCTCCAAAACTGCTTTTCCGGATTTTCCTCACTTCTAATGTAGTTTCCAACTTCCTAATAATGCTGCCTCTTGTTCCACGTTTTCTCACCTTCCTTTCCGAAGGCATCAAAATTCAAAAATATTTCAGTTGCTCATTTCGACACAGGAATGCGGGCGGGGGGGGGGGGCGATTTTGATGACTTTTCTTTTCTACTTTCCGGGCTCAAGTCTAGATTTTCCGATCGGAGGAGTTTTTCCCAGGTATCAAAGGCCCCCGCTTGTTTTTAATCTTCTTCGAGTTTCTTATGAGACGATTAAATGGGAAGTTGATGGAAATTGTAGCTTAGGCGTGGCACGCCACCGAGGACTGGATGCCGAAGATCGTGCAGATTTATTTCGAAGGCCCCAAAAATTCGTTTTTGAGTGTGAATCGCGAGCAATCGGAAATTTTCCCGCTTCGATCTCAGTCCTTCTCTCCTCTCAAAGCTCGATTTCACTGGCGGGGGAAAATGCCGGTGGCGTGCGCCCCCGAAACTGGAGGGCAGAAAAGCCTTCTGGACGGGCGTTTTAAATTATTTCATGCATTGCATTAAAGGCCGAAACGAAATTATTCGAAAATGCCCCCGGATCGGAACTCGTTCTCCTTAAAAGTTTTTATTTAAAACGGAAAAAAAAAAAAAAACCTCATTAAAACTCGCATTAAGATTTTTTTCAGGCTACGAACATAATGCTCCTGGAAAACATACTCACTTTAATGCCTTCATTCTCGAAGGGAAAACTCATGGAATAATTGAATATTAAAGGAATGACTTCCTCACTTTGAGAATTTCTAATAAGGCATTGCGGGTTCCTGCGAAGCACACAAAGCGGAATTATGTGCAGTTTCTTGTGGCAACTTCCTAAAACACTGTGAATAACTGGTAACGTCGTTATGACTCCTATCCTAATTAGTGAAATTCGGAACAATTAAAAGATGACTGAGCGAACGATAAGCGTAACCGGAAATCCTCTTCGGATACCTTTGACATGTATAGGAACCGGAGAACCGTGTAAAAGATTAACTTCTGTGCGGTGAGACCGCGTTATCGGCGGCTCGGTCCGGAGCGCCCAACGCCGCGCACCGACGGCGTTTGTCGGGCGGGTCCGGGCGCTCCGGGCCGGCAGCGCGGTCTCGCTTTGCGGCGGATCGAACCGAATTTTTAATTCATAACTGAAATTTTTTAACTTCCCCGAACGGCTTCGCCTCGGCCAACCGCCTCCCGAACCGCGGGAGCTCGAAAGCGAATGCCGATGAAACTCAACCGAATAATTATCCGCAAATAATTTAAAGGCGGGAATAAATGAATTATCCATCGCGAAGTGCGAAAGGCGAAATTGTCGCGAATTAATCAACGAAAACGAAAATGCGATTAGGGATTTTGTCGAATGACGGCATCGATCCGGGGAATCGAATCGATTCGCCGTTTTTGTCGCAACCGGGAACGAGTTTGTCGCGCACGATAAAGCGCGGGGCGTGGGCGAAATTTAGGCGGCGGTTGAGGAGGGGTTTCGACGATCCTGCAGCCTTTCGTCCGCCGTTTGAGGTCGCAACTGTCGGTTGAGGCAACCCTGCTGGAAGCGGCGTCCGCCGAAGAAGATCGGGGTTGGAACCGGCGGATATTCCGGGTTTTGAGGATTCCAAAGTGAAACGGAGCCCGGTTTCGCGCGATTCCGCAGGTCGAGCGGGGCTCCATTTCCTCTGGCCCGGAGTTTCCCCGCGAAGGGGCCTTCCCCCAGCGTGTCGCGCCTGATCCTTAAAGACAGAACCGGGGACTGGAAATTTAATGAAGCCGAGCTAAGGTGCAAAGTTTTAATTCGCTTTGTTTGTACAGCTACCAAGGATGTAGGAAATGTAGCCGCGTAGCTTCGACATCCGGCTTAACTTCTTAAAATGTTAATTACAATTTTTATCCTCTCCGCTTTTGTCTGTGAGAAAAATTTTTCCATGGATGCGAGAACTATGTGAATGTTGTACTTAATGGCCGCATCGAAAAATGATACTGTCAACTACCTGGGCAACTTTTCCTTTTTCCTTGTCTCGGCGTCCCGCATTCGGACGCGCAAAAGAAAAAAAAAAAAAAAAAAAGTTAACTCTCGCGGATGTGCGCGAGGCACCGGGGGGCGAAATCTCGAATCGTTTTTTCATCCCTTGCGCTCGGGGGAAGATTCTTGCGGCGTTTTAAATTGCCTCATGCCAGGCGGAATGCCGGGGATGCTGAAAACTGTCGGGCTTCGCTGTATTGCGGCCGCGACCTGGAATCGAAAGGGATGTTTTCACAATCCGGAGTACGGGGCGAAAATCATCCGAATGGAAGTGAATTTAACGAAAGCGAACACCTCTTAATTTTCTCCTCGTCTCTGTGCCTAATCAGCTTTGGAGGAATCTCATCAAGTGCATCGCACATTAACATTTTCCCGGTTTCTTAAGTATTAATAAATTACATTAATTCTTATTGTACATAACGGTAATACTACTATTTATATGTGCGTGCATGGTCCATAAAATTAAGGGAATATTGGAAAAAAAAAAAAAATCCCGATTAAAACTTCTTTGCCCCACATGGAGGTGTCCAAGGCGAGACGCTTCTGAACAAGCGAACGTGTTATGCCTCTAATTTTTTAATCCTTCAATAAAACTCCACAAACATACGCTTAACTTATTATCTTAACTTCTTTTCACTTGATACCTGATAAATTTAACACTTTATTTAAAATCATTCAGGTTCGTTACACCACCCGAGTCGTTTCTATGTTTACCTTAGCCGATTCCGTAAATAATGGGATTACGGAGTTTGGACGGGAAATTTTTTTTTTTTCTCCTAAAACGTACCAAAAAAAAAAAAAAAAAGAAATTGAATTAATTTGGAAGTCAGTGAGTGTTACGGAATAAATCATATTGAAAATAACAAGGTACCTGTACGGGTGGCGTAATGAGGGCCGAGATAATCAAACAAACAAAAAATTTATGGTTCCATCCGTGGCCACTGCCGCAAAGCAGTGCAACATTTTAATTACAAGAGGTGGTAAAATTTGGCTCGTACCTGACGTCTGTGAGTCGATCACCGTTGGCATGATGATGGGTGAAGATTGTTTGGCACGGCCGAAAATCCAAATCCTGACGGCCCCTCCGACAGGGAAGTTTTCCGAATGCCATCTGGAAACCAATTTAAACGGAGTGCGGCGAGACGCTTAAAATATCGAAATTGATACAAAACTCTTCATACAGCATATGATTAGCTGGATGTTTACTTCGGCATGACCTGTGTGCGACGAAGAATATTAATCACGCGTTATTGTCACAAATTACCGATGTGAACGACAGAAATTTTTGCTAAAAACATTCGGCTTCAGATCTAGAATTACCATATGATAAAAGTTGATTTAACGAATAAATATCTCTTTTCTCTAACGCAGATCGTGTATGCTCCCACTGCCTAGAATCCATAAATTCGGAATTGGCTCGATTTAACATTTACCCATACCTATTTGCTACGTGCAAACCAGCGATTTTCCTTTCGGTGCGCTCAATGGAGTATTACAATCTAACCGGCACCGATTGCACGTTTACTTTGAACATGTGTGTGTAATGTGATAAACTCATTACATTTATGTCTTTAATGTCGGACTGTAAAATATAGCTTCGTTTAAGTGCTGTAATATTTGACATAAAAACATCGATTGTAGTCACTAGAAATCGGATTTTCCCAAAACGATATTGATATGGTGAAACGTAACATTGTCATTTTCTTGAGTCAACAATTATATTAATACATTTAAGATCGTTAAATATAGGAAAAATATTTAATTACTTTAAATAACGATCACTCAGAAGACATAAATGTGTACAAGACTATATATATATATATATCAGATTGGAAGCATTTTTATAGTTCAATAAAATATTTTTTTTTATAACATTTGAATATTTATTTTTCAAGTATATAATAACTCTTTTATAATGTTACGTGGATTATAATGATCGCTGAATTAATCCGTGGTCATATTTAACTGTCACAATGATCGCAAGAATTATGGAACTGATGTTGTGATGCACGATGTGAAATTGTATTTGGGTGTCCCTCTATAAGCGCAGGCTCAAACGGGTAAGGTCGACTTTTAACGACGTTCCCAAGAAGGAAAAATTGCTGCAGCTCCGGAGACTACTGCTTTTCGTAGAGCCTCGACGGTGTTAGGACAATTTAAATATTTATAACTGCAGCAAAATGAGGTTTTGCATGAGAGTTTTCCGCCAGTCTTTTCTTTCCTCCAGGGACGCGCTGCGATTCGGTTAAGGAAAATTCTTTAGAAAAAAATTTTTTTTTTCTTCCATTCCCGCGTCGCCCAAGATTTTTCGGCCGAAGTTCGTGCTAACATCGGAAAACTATCACAAAAAAAAAAAAATAATTTAATTAAAAGAAAGGTTGATCGATACGGGATAAGATTCCGAATCTAAAGAGAGGTCCGCATTCTCGGGGGATGGAAACAGCGAAGTGGGGCAGAAAAATGAGAAAACGCCTTCCACCTTTCCCATATTCCAGGCTGCAGACCAAAAGGAGAGTCGCTTACTTGGCTCGTCCCCGAAGATAGGTTCGAATCCTGGAAAGCTAATTCGCCGGTGTAAGCAAACTCGTTTAAATCGATTGATGCATCATGCAAACATCAGAAAAGTCAAATGTTTCTGTACTAATTACGTTTATGTTAATATCTCGAGCGAACACTTTTGGTGTGTCCCTTGGATGGACGAGGTTCCATACGGAAAACCTCGAGATCCGTGGTTTAGAGATTTTTTTTTCCTCTTTCGGAGCGGTGATTCCCGCAACTGGAAAAATCGACGGGGAAAACTCATTCGCTCAACTCGCAAAGGGCAGAGGCGGAAAGCTGCATCCCACGGTGTTCAAATGCAAAAACAAACTGGTAAAGCTCCTCCGTAATTGGAAAATGGTGAAGAAAGAACTGCGAACGTTAATAATAATAATAATATCCGACGTTAGATCGCTACATATTCTCATAAATATATGCGCTTGCATATGGTGATATCTCTCGACTGCCTTAGAGCTAAAACTTCACATTGGACGGATGAAACACGCTACCATACAGTAAGGTGTTCTCTTATATTACACAGAGGTCGCTCGCACTGGATTTTGTTGTATGAATATAAACATAATTAATATTAAAAGAAAAAGTAGTCTGCCATCCTCGAGATGGCAAAATGAAATTGCAAGTGACAATTTCTAATGTCTTTCTTCGTGTGTAATAAGTAAACATGCGATTTTTCAAGTAATACATTGTGTAAACATACGTGGGAACCGATTGGATGTAAGAGAAAAAAAGATTTTCTTTTCCTAAAAATCCATTTTATTTTTTTTTTCACCCCGGCCATTAGCGACGACGATTGACGTATTAACAAATATAAAATTATATTTGATTGCGGCATAAATTTAAACGCAACTTGATGTTTAGGTTTCCGTCAGTTCTTTTTCAGTTCTTAGTTACACAGAAGGCAGTCGTGCCGGAGACCTGCCGCACAGAAAATTCTCAAGCCGGGACAGCGCGTGACGGAGATTCTCACTTCATGGTACCAGCCCGTTTGTACGACCGGGCGAAAACATCCCGAGGATCAAAAATAAATTGCTTCGAAGCGCGGACGCTTCGAGAGCCGCGGAGGGAAAGCGGGAAAGACTTATTTTTTTCTGCCGCCACGAAAATCGGTAGCGGAAGCGCAGCGTCGGGGTCAGAGCCGACCCCGCATCGGCTCCTTTTGTGCTCCGAGAGCAGTCGCCGAGGCATTAAACGCCGGGAGAAAGGCGGGCAAGTTGGCGACATCGAAGCAATTTGTTTATCACTCTCAACAAGACAAGGCGATAACCGTCTTCGGCGAGTCTTTGCCAGCTTTGGAGGTGGTCTGCTCTAAATGGGATATCTGTGTTCGCCGGTTCGACGGTTTTTGTCCGGGGCAAATAAAAGTGAAATTTCACGCAGGGGCTGGCCCCCGGGGCTCGGCTCCCGCTTCTTTTTCGCAACCTGGCCGCTTCTCTTCCGTCGGATCCGGTCCTTTTCCCTCTCCGAATCCGAGAGCAGGCCCCGGGTCGAGTGCGTGCCGCGCCACCGAAGGAAGGAAACGAGGAAAAGGAGGCCCCCCCCCCCGGCAAGGAACTGCGCGGAGTCCACTCCGGTTTATCTCCTCGGGAGACGGCACGCAGGAGGACTGATGGCACCCATCCCGAGGGAACGATGACCCCATGCCAAGTAAATAAAACTTTTGATTCGATAAAATTATCTTCCTCTTCGGATCTATCCCTCGGAAACGATTTCTTTATCTCTGTTTGCCTTCTTGTTCCTTTGCGGACCTTTCGGCTTCGTCCCTTTCCCGCTATCTTGCATCTTTTTCCAATATGTACGATTCGCTGCGTGTGCCGTTATCCGGAGGGGTCATCTCGATTTTCCCCCGCGCCGCTTCCCGCTTGCGGATCGCTCCCCCCACCCCCACCCCCCCGGAATCGGTAGGATTTTTGTAATTTCCGCTTCCGGAAGATTTTCGTGACCCGTGCGCGAATCTCGCTTTTCCGGGGCCTTTCCACATTTCTCGATTTCCGACGCTCGCTTCTTTTTCCCTCTGCCTCTCGGTTCGCGCGCGGCGAATCGAAGCCTCGCGAAAGCTAACCTGTGCCCGGGGGGCAAGCTACGCGGCAGGCTTCCTTTCTTACCCCGCTTCTCCTGTGCCTGATTGATGAAGGAGTGTGAGCGGTCAAAAATTACTGATTCAGGTTTGGGAGAACGGGCCCCGGATTCTTTTATCTTGCATCTTTTGCATCGCAACTTATCTCGCAGGAAGATCCTGAGATTTTCGACTTGCCGCTTTACATCATTTGTAATGTCCCCCCTTCCGTCACGAAATACCACATTAAGATTCTGAAGATATTCGTTCGAAACCAAGGATTTTTAATTCCTGTTTGAAACGCCGTTATTTAATAGATAGCTCCGAGAGCTTAAAGCCCCGGGCCCGGAAAATCTCGGCATTCGCACTGAGTTAAGTTCAATTTTCCTTTTTTCTTCCTCCCCCCCTCCCCCCCCCGTAACATCATCCTGTCGGTCAAGAGTTCCTCTGGAATCGAAAATTCCGTCCGGGGCGGGTAAAGCACTGTTCGTTTGAACGGAGAAAATACATCGGGAGAAAATATTGTTAATATCGCCGGAGATAGGAACGTAAGCTTTTCATCCTAACTGATTTTACTCTCTTTGGAAAACACCATCCTATCGAATTGAATCCCCGGCCTATCCTCCCCTGTGATCAATATCAATTGCTGCCACAACGATTTAGCTGCGGCATTAACTTCTAACCGGCCTTCGTTCGGACTTAGGGGGATCAACTTAACCTGAAGCAACATATAAATTTCGGGTTTTTCCGAAGATGAGGAACTGGTAGTTTCTCGTATGATTGCGCGAAGGCCCGAATAACGGGATTGCGGCGGGTATCGGAAAATATCCGGCGAGGAAAGGGCTTGGCCCGAAAGTAAACTTCGATCAAACGCGCTGCTGACTGGGGAAACCGTCATTCTGGACGAGAGAATTCCGGTCGCCTTGTCTAATTTCTCAGGGATTTGAATGGTCGCCACGGGGGTGTTATTAGTCCTTGCGATCTACGGTATCGGTATGGAAAACTGAAAAAAAAAAAATGAAATTTCAGGCCCGACGCTTAAAGGAATATCCAACTCAATAATAAGCAACGGTTGTTCAATAATAAGCAATCGCCAATTGAATCGGGTTCAATACAACCATTAAATTCGAATTTCGTACTTCCCCTGAGGTGTGGCCTTTGTTGCTTTTGTTCTTTTAAGAATTTACTCTTAGCATACATGCTATGCATCGAAGAAAGTTCGACATCGTTCGCAGTTTTTGCAAAAATGCTCGCTCCTCCGCCCAATCCTAACCGATGAGTCGTGTTTTCGGCGCGTTTACAACCAAAAGAATAAGAAAAAAATTCTTTTTACTTTTCATCATTGTTAAACCTCCGTCTCTGATACATGTATATGTAATCATCGCAGAAGAAAATGGAAAAAGCATGAGGAATTTTTCAATTTCCTCGCGATGTGAAGAACTACGAGGAATTTTCCCCCCATCGCAGATGCTGGAATTTCAACACTTTTCCATTCGGGAAAGAGAAAAAAAAAAAAAAGGAAAAGAAGAAAGTCATGAATTTACAGAAAACCAATTTGTGTGTCAACGGGAAAAGAAAAGGGAAAAAAAAACTCGGTAAAACATGGCATTTGTAAGACATATTATGACGTGAGATATCGAAAACGTTTACATATCTGTTAATTTGTACTTCAAATATTAAAATGGAAGCGACTGAATATAAAAAAATAAAAAAAGATGATACCTAAAATAAAGGGAAAATGTTCCTTCTTATTTTTCTTCAGCATATCACATGCGGCACTTACCAATTTGTTCCCATATCTTTTCTACAAAAGGGCGCCTTTTCCCACAGACTGCGGCACTCGAGCACGGCTTTGGCACTCGTCTAGGGGAAATGGAAAAGGAAGAAAAAGGTCGTTTCCTTACCCATTTCAATTTCATTTCCTCGTTTCCCGTAAAACTTCAGCGTGGTGCACCTTTGGATGTCACGCCAGGAACGGGAAAGGCTCAGCATGCAAGATTTCGGGAACGAAAGATGGGCCGGAAGACGGAGTGACGGGCCAGTCGCGTGGCGGGCGGGGCCCTGCAAACGGATAAGGGCAACAGCAGCTCGGGGGGGGGGGGACCGTTCCCGTCCGGTAAGTAAGGAGTTCGGGTGCCCTTTATCGGTATTTCGCCCTGGCACGGAGGAAAAGCTACCTTTGTTTAAATAATTAAGAGCTTAATATTGTTATTAACCGGACTTCACCTTCAGATAACGCCCGTTTTCCATATGCTTCGTGACGAAATCGCTGCAATAAATCTCGATTATGTCGAATTATGGCGTGCAACAGTCATCACGATTAACGAATCGAGAAAAAGGTATTTTGCTTGCCCATGGGTTACTGCTGACATGGAGAACCCGAGACCCGTAACGCCTACTTCATGAATAGGCCCGTTTTAATTTCATGGCTCGTACGTATAATAGCCGGGCTATTACCTCTCTGGAAAAGGTAAAATGGAAAAAAAAAAAAAGGAACGGTCGAATGCGGATGTGTGGAAGCTTAAAATTCCGATTCCTTTTTCATTTACATTTTTGGGGATTTTTTTGAGGTTGAGGCTCACGCGCATCCCGTTCCCTTCCACGAGCCTCCACTCGTTCAGGTCACCCTCCCTCGCATGCCGACTACCCGTTTTTATGGGGATGCTGAGAGGGCAACGTGCGAAACGGTCTTCGCGCCGAGGCGCCGGACGAGCCCGAGTGCAAAAGTCACTTTTGACCCATTTGGAAGTGTCCGGGAGATGCATGGACAAACCGAGCAAAGTCTTTCAGGCACGCGTAAGCGATGAAGCCGCTTATTTGCAGACGAAATAAACCAAAGCCGGAAAATCATTGCGGCTGATATACAGCAAAATGGGCTTTGCAGATTGAGGCGTTACCTTTAACCGAAGCTCGTATTTATTTATAATGGCTCTCATATGAAAAAATCTATTCCTGCGCTTATTAATCCACTCGAAATAGCTTATTAACCATCGTCTTGATTTAATTACGAATGCAAATATATGCAACAGATGGGTTTGAAAATTATAGGCATAAACTGATCGCATATAAGTTAAACTTTATGTATTCATCACGGGAATGAAAAATGTGTGTAAACATTGTTCCTTTTCATACATTTAATAACACTCATTAATATCGTGATTATCAAAGTGTTATGTATATAAATTTTTATATATCATATGCGCATGTTAATTGTTCATATTTTCCGCATGCGACTGGAATCGAAAGTTTCCACCTTTAAACGATGATAAAAAAAAAAAAAAAATTTTTTTCGTCCTCGTTTACGGCGACATTATTTATAGTACCTGCATTTTGAAATAGTTTATTGTCAATAAATGGTATCGGAATTTGGCGAAATGGCACATTTTGGGACACACTTAATTGCGGCTGTAAAATGTTCGGCTTGACGCCAGTCCGTGGTATTTTTCACTTTTTACTGGCGGATACAAGTACCTGTATTTATTAACATTGCACCTAATTACTCTGTCTCCGATGTGCGCGACTGTATCGATTTACAAAATCGCCCACGGTAACTGATTAATGAGTGCCAACTGTGGCTATAAATAATACGTGCAACTCTTATGTTAAATGTATAAATTATGTTATGCTGACTTTTACCATTGTTAAATTAGTGAGTTAATTCGGATAATATTTGAAATTGAATCTTCGACATTAATTAGTCAAAACGGACGGCACGACAGGTTGCAATCCTGCCGATTCTGGATCAGGTATTTCCCGTCCTCTTCCGGACTCACTCTTCCGCTTTCTCCTTTCCCCGTTTTCAGCCTGAAATGACGGTCAGACCCGCCAAGAGCTTCCTTGGTGCGTCCGATATTAAATCGACCCATTAACCATTTTCCATTCCGCGGTTTCAGGTTTCCGCTTGCCGCAAGAGAGAACCAGTTGCGGCCTCGTAGTTGCGCCCGTTCTCGGTTTTTGGGCGGTTTCGCTGTCCGTCCCGGCGCCGCTTTCGGATTCCGGAGCCCGGGTCCGAGCTCTCTCCCGCCTTGGGACATCAAATTTGTGGCCTTTATCTAAATTGGATCGCTCTCCGAAGCCGATCCACGGGCATTTGTCACGATTCCGCACGAGCTTCACCTCCGCTTTGACGTTTCGAACGTGGTCTCCTGACGCTGGGGAAACGGGTCTGGAGCCCGGTTAAAGGGTTTCCTAATCCTCCGAGTGATTTTGCTCTTCCTCTGAAACGTTCCGCAAGCCCCCGAAACCCTTTGGCGTTGGTTTTGCATAATTTACTTGCTCCGAATGTTCGCTTTCTCAGGTCTCGTCACCGCTCCCAGAAAGGCGGAATTTCCCGCCTGAAATCTGACGGAAAGGACAAGGCCAAAAATCGTTGGTGCATTGAACTCGCCGAAGTAAAGTATGTTAACGTTTAGGATTGCATGTAGACTAAAATAAACAAGAATTAGCAGGAGAAATATATGAAATATATTTAAATGAAACTGGGGCTTGGATAAGAATTTGACACGGCCAAACGTTGCCTGCCAGCAGTTTGACCTCACCCACCGGCACTTGCCACCTTATTCTCTTATTCGGCGGTATCGGCAGTTTGGGTTTTTGCTTCTGAAATTTCGAATTTGATATTCGCGACTTTTTGCATAAGAAATAATTGGATCTGTCTCCTCCGCCGCGTGAAGATGCATCAACAAGAAATTTCTAACAAACTTATATACGGCAATGTACGTCGATATAAGCTTTTTTGCTTTTGCATCACTTTCTTATACGAAAGTTCTCATTTGTAGTTGGGATTTATTGCAGGATATTCAAAGATAAAAAGGCTTCCCATACCAGTTTATTTATGCGAATAAAATTTGTTTCCCCCTTGGTATAAAACTACATTTATTGGATATGAGTCCCTTTACAGAAAAATGTTTAATGATATCGAAATTTCAAAATAAGAAACAAATCTGGAATTCAATTAATGCAACTGAGATGGTTTGACTGCAGCTTCACATAAGCTGTGAAAAAGGCAAAAAAAAAAAAAGAAGAAATATGTCGGTACCCGGGGAATTAAATAATAAACGTTAAATTTTAAATAGTTTATCTTTGTCTTTTGATAATTTTCTTTTACGGATGTTTAACGTTCATAAGTTTTGCAGTAGAAAGCTCTGTGACTTTTTCACGTTTAAGTTGCTCGGACAAAGACGAACGGTTGAAGCCATTCGTACACAATGGATAGCGTTGAGGATGTTTTTCAACGAGGTTGCTTAATGCAAGGTGAACTCGACATAAATTCCCGAAAAGCGTCCCAAATCGCGGGGAAAATGCATCCCGGAACCCGGGGAAGGTTTTTTTTGCCCATTCCATTCCCCCGGGGACTCGCCCGAGCCGAGCGAAGGAGTTCGGGGAGACGGACCAAATGAAGATTTCCAGCTCCGGTCGCCGCGAGGAAAGGAGGAAAAGCGAAAATCGGGAGCGTTTAAGAGGAGAGAAATAGACGCAATAAAGTTGATTTCGTAAGGATAAAACGCGATGAGGGTGAAAACATCATCACTTACGGCGTCAGGTGTTGCCCTGCAGAGCATCCAAGATAAATTGCCCTGCAGCAGACGATCCGTGGGAAATCGAAGTCGGCGATTCCTTTCAGAGTATGCACGCCACGCGATCCGGCTCCGAACGGTCGGCGAGCCGGTTGGCAGCACTGCTCGCCGGCCCGAAGCGGGAATCCCCCCCGATTTTCGGTGGCCCCATTTCAAAATGCCTGAAGTGACTCGATTCCGGCGGGGGCCATCGAGCAACAACTCTCGATTGGACGTAATTAAAATATGTTCATCCGATTTTACGTGCTGTTGCCGAAATGAAATTGTAATTATCGAAATGTTCCCATCTGAAAAACTCGTGACAGGTATATAATTCGGGGTTGATTAAAAGCCCTAATCAGAGCACCGGTAAAAATTGGGAGAGGGCGCGGGGCCCGCACCGCATCGGGGCCCAACATGTTTGCATAACAAATGATATCATTTCATTTCGATTCATTAATTCCGTAAATTTACCGTCGTCGTCAGCACCGCAAACCACCACAGCCAACGCCGCCGGCCCACAGCGAACGCTTTTAACCTTTTCTCCCCGCGGTTTGTTTTCATTATCCGCTAGTTTGCATTTTCAAATTATGTAAATAATCCCCGTACACTCCACCACCTAAAAAAAAAAAAAAAAAAAAAAGGCCTTTTTTTTGCCGCAGGTTCTTTGCCGGTTCATCGTCCACGGTCCACCTTCCATAAGAAGGAGCTTCGAACGCCTTCCGGGTCGCACATTCGGTTCCCAGTTCCGCCGGAAAAATCTTGGAAAATTTATCCGGAATAAGTCTAACACAATTTTCACGTCTAAAACTTGCCTCAATTAATTTCTCCTAGGGCATTGTAAAATTTGTTTTTATACATTAACGGCAGCATTTCAATTCGGAGCGTAGTAATTATACATGGGCCAACGAGAATAATTTTTGAAAAGAAAAAATCCTTCTTTCACGACAGGGAAAAACCTGAAAATTAGCTGAGAGTCACCACCTACCAACCTGGGAGCGTCAAAAATAAGAGACGATGAAAATACATTTACGTGTATTGGATACCACTCTGCTCCCATCCGGCATTTTTCATCTTGACTTAGGTTGTAAGATAATGCAGTTCGATAAGATGAATGCCTCTTAATCCTCTAGGATATTCAGCTTTATTGTCGCATAACGCAAGATTGGTCATTACAAAAGGGACTGCCTTTGTCAATATTAAATTTAGTTAAATTAATATAAAATTTCCTGCTTAAGATAATTTATTGTCTGCATGAATTAGCGGAGAGAGAGCAAAATATTAGATGTTTGTATTAATATGATAGGTCAAGAGTTTGTAAGTTATCCGCTGAAAATATTTATACGAACTATCAAATTCACGGTCGGGGAATTTGTGAGCGACGCATTATATGAATCAGACGTTAAAGGGGCTTTTATAGGTGACCACCATAAACTTTTTTTTTATTATATTTGTGTAAAGAATCGTGAAGAAACAGTCCGGATTTATGCAACAGTTAAAGGGATGGCATTAAAATTAATTTTTATTTTTATTTTTTTTCTTTTACTTGGCCTCCGCTGAAAATGCAACTTTCCGACCCTGATTTTGGAACATTTTCTGTCTGTCTGGTGTACGAGCGAATTCCGGTAGAAAACTGCGATGTATTCGGGCTGCATTTTATCCCTGCGTTCCGGTGACACCAATAATAATTCAATGTGTGCATCAACATGTGGATGAAAAAGTGCCATAAATTTCAGTCGGGCCGTTCCAGAGGGCTTTTTCCTCCTCGTCCGTTCTCGATTTTATTGCGATCGCTCCGAGAATCGTGGATTTTCCACCGATTGCGAGCAGAAACGGACGAAAAATGGCGAAAACCCGTTCGGGTCGACCCCGCAAGAAAAAAAAAAAAATAACGCGAAAAATGGTAACGCGGGGGGGGGGGGCATTTACGAATTTTGTTTACGGAAAAGGACAGAAGGAAGAAAGGGAAAAACCTTATTTTTGTCGCTGTCAGGCCAACTCCCCCGTTCGCGCACCGGAATCAACGTTCCGGCTTTTCCGGAATAGAAAGCCTTTCTCCTCGGTCCTGCTAACGGTGCGGCGGCTCCGTGTTTTGCAGCCGTCGAATCTCGGGGGCTGCGACATCTCGAAAGGACGATCCTTCGCCGTGCGAAAAGAAAAAAAAATCCAAGGAAAAATTCGCTTTTAAAAATCGCCGAGTTGACCCAATAAACGTTTAGGGGCCCAGACAACGAGCGGCCACGTTACGCGTTCGGAAACGGAGTCGGAAGGTGCCTCTCGGGGCCCTCGCGAAACCAGTTCCACGACCGCAAATGCGAACGACTTTTTGGTTATTGTCGTTTCCGCGTCAAGAAAGTCGCCATTCGATACTAAAATCAGAAAAAGCAGTGACCGATCATTTTGAAAGGACAAATGGACACTTTGAGCGGGTCCCGAGAGGACCCGACGAAATTATCCGGTTCTCCTTCGCCTTGGAAAATTACAAATATCAAATTGTCAAATATTTTTTCGGATGCCGTTTCTCTTGCGGTTTTATCTGATACCGGCCGTAAAATGGGAAAGGTGGCTACCGTCGACCCCCGAAACGGGTGCCGGCGAAAGATCGCGAGCCCGTCCGCTGCCTTCCTCGACCCCTGTCGACTGCACCTCGAACGGAAGCGCTGCCAGGCATCTCCGGCCGTGCACTTCCGAGTGCTTAGCCGTCCTCGGTGGCTGTCGCGGAAAGAAATTCTCGCTGTCACTTCCAGGGTGACGAGAGAGAGTGCACGGGACGAAGCCCGGCTCGGCCGCGAACGACATTGTATCATTTAATATTTAGTAAATTACGGGTAGATGTTCACAGTTTTTAAATTCGTGAGTTTTATGGTTACCAAATTTTATACGGAAATAAAATTGTCTTACTTTATGGAGAGAACAACAAGTTTCCTTACAATTGATGGCAGCATCTCGCATCAACCGGATTCCATTAAGACATCAGTCGCCTACCACGGTTATCCGTGAAAGAAGATTTCTCATTTCGTATTCAAATTTTATGAGTCTGCTCTCCACACGTTCAGGGTGTTCGTCCGTCCTCGGAAAATCGATCCGCGGCTCATTATCCCAGCCTAAGCCGTTGACCGGTGTTCGCCGTTCGAAGCCGCACGCTTCCGTTTTGCTCTTGCACCGCGGCGTTACCTTCGCGAGAGGTTCGACGTCGGATCGCTCACTCGGAAGTTGCTCCTTCGAAGCCACTTAAGACGTGTCGGAGCATTTTGAATGCGACCCGAGCCAAAACCCCATCCTTCAGCGTTCGGCTCGGTTTCCGGATTCCCGAGCGCGTCTTCCGCCCCGAAGCCCGAATCCTCCGCTTGGCGGGGCGAGATGGAGTTCGGTCGCGGAGACGGATGCTGCGATTCGGGTCGGGGAAAATCGAGGCTGACGTGGAACGAAGCGGACCGATGATGGAATTATTTTAGCGCGGGATCGGACTCCGACAGATTTTTGCTTCCGGAAAAAAAAAAAAAAGGCAGGAAGCAGTCTCGAAGGAAGGAAGAACGTGGGGAGGAAAAAGTTTGACAAAAAAAAAAAAAGGAAAGAAATTTAAGCCTGGATAGACAATGGAATGGGAAATCAAACAAATGGGAAAATAAAGGAATTCGCTGGAGCGGACAGAGTCCAGTAGATATACGGGTCGTTCTTCACCCGCGTCAGAAGCACTGGTGTTTCCAATTACTGGGGGTGGTTCAACCCCTGACCCGTGTCCTCCGTCCCCGAGGGGGAGGCTTCCACGAATTATTGGCTTCATTGGACTGTTCTTATTCAAGAACGTGTATTTTTTTTTTTTTCTTTCCAGTTCGGTTTCTACACTTTTCAGTTGTCGGTTTCAGTTTTTTTCGTTCCATTTCTCCTATCTCCCCGCTCGTTCCGGCCACATTTCCGCCGTTAGTTTGGCACGTACGAGAAGGGAAGTGGTGGGGGGGGGGGGCCCGTCGTTTTGTCAAACTTCCGCTTTTCCTTTAATTATTGTTTCAGATCCGGCAGCGAACCTCGTTCGGCGAGCACCCGCCAGTGCGTTCCTTCCCCGCGATTTGTATACCTTTTAACGGTCGCTCAACAGTTTCGCGCGCGCACGGCGGAACATCAGATTTGACGTGCCGAAATACGCGTTTGTCGTAAGAATGCGAAGCAGCGGCGTTAATCCCGGAATTGCCGCGTTGCAGCACCGGTTAACCTTTCATCGCACGTTCTTATATGCAAACCGGAATAAGTTAATGCACATTATACGGATTGTATCAAGAAACGTTCTGCTTTTCGGATAAAAGTTCGCCGGGCTGGGAACGCCGCATTTCGAATAAAGACTTTAATTATTCATTTAGCCGAGGAAACAATTTCTACTTTTAAATTGTTCATTGCCTTATATTTCGTGCCCGTTTCGTGTCCGTTCGAATAATTTAGCAAAATAAATTATAACTAACATGCCTGAGGCTCATTTAAGGACAATTAAGAGTGATTAATCATCAGATGCGAACATTCGGCGAGGGGGGGGTTTGCCCCTGCAGAGTCAGCGAGCCATTTCAATTGAGGAAATGACCACCTAAAGCCGACTTAATCATGAATTTATTGAGTCAACGACGACGTTTCGGCTAAACAAATTACATATTGATGTTATAAGCTGATCTGCGCCGCTTGGATTTTGCACGACATGGAGTGTTGTTAAATTTTCGAAAGTGGAAAAAAACCCGGGCCGGGGGTTTGTTTTTCTTTCGGATCGTACGCGCAAACGCGTCAGACGCCGTTTAAACCCCCTTGATGTTTGCCTTTTTCAGGTCCCTTCCCCGTTTTCCCCGTCGCTTGCAATCCATCAAAAATTTTCGGGCGGCCCCTCCGTCGCCTCCGTTTCCCGGGAGTGGGAAGTTGCTTTAACGACTCGTCGAAGATTTTTCCAGATCCGGACGCTTGGAAAACCTTTGGCTTTGGAAAATTTGAATTGCCCCGCCCGGACGTACGAGACCTCGAATCCCTCGATCCTCGAATCTGAGTCGGTCTCGATCGCGATCGACTTCTAATGTGCCTGCATTCGATCCTGCCTGCGCTCGCGAGAGAGATCCTCGAAGGTTTTCTCGAAAAATTACATCGAAGCCTTTTTTTTTCGGTCATTTCAAAAGTTTTGTGCTTCGCGGGGTTTTCGATTTTTTTTTTTGGAGATTTGTGATGGAGACATGGAATAAATGAATATTTAAATAAATCAAACTTCAGCTCTTGGATGAATTATATATATTTGATTTCTACCACTTTTATGTTTTTTTTTCCTTTTCATTCAATATAAATAAACAAATTTTAATTTAAATCTATTTTTATACACATTTACTTACAAATCGTGCCACTTTCTTTGTAAAGGAGCGATTAAAAACGAAGGAATATCCGGGGAATGGAAAATGACAAAAAGTACATTTGATGAATTTTACATCGGACAGAATGGGCTTTAAGGGCGCAGTCGGAAACGTTAAATATAAAATTAAAATTGGATAGTGACTCGCCCCCCTTGTCACCCCCTACGTTATTTCGAATCAGGCGCCACTGTTCTTGATTAAATACAGTGGAAAATTAACACCATAATTAAGGCGTTTGTTTAAGGGATGGAAAAGGGGAAATTCCTGACAGATAAAAAAAAAAAATCGCGCGATCAAAAAAAGAAAGTAACACGACATAACCTCTAATAAAGCAATATTATTATTATTTTCATTTTTTTTTTTAAATTTTTATGTAAAATGTTTTTTAACTACAAATTATGGATAATATTGCAACTTATATTGAGGAATAATTTTAGTGTGTTTGGTTCAAAATATATATATATATATATACTTTTTTAAAGCTCCTAAAATAAATGTGTGAATTTGTTTACTTCCTTACAGTTATAATTTACGTGGTTTATAAATTGAAACTTGAATTTTTTTTTTTTTTTAAATTTTATTTGTATAATATGGATTTTATAAATTTAACGCACTTAAAAACAGTAGAGAAGTTAATTTAGTGAAGTATAAATGTTCAGGAACAGGAAGGCAAAGTTACGCCCTTTTTATCCATGGAACTTGGATAAGTTTTCTATTTACATAAGCAACGCGCAACAAAACGCGCTTTCGAGCGATCGCATCCAGAAGCAAATGTGGCGCAAAATTATTCGGACCATTTCGGATTTAGCAACCTTCCGAACCTCCGTTTGAAAGCATGCCTTGCAGAAAGGCGGACGACAGAGGGTGGAATCTGCTGACGGCAAGGCTGCCAAGCTCGGCGATGCGTTCGGAGGCTTTGCGCCACTTTTCGGATTTCAAGCGGTAGGTCACCGCGTCAGCTGCCGGCTGCTGCATTTAAGATCACAGATGAATGGCTTAATGCTAATAATATTTTTATACAATACACAAATAGTTTGAAAAACTGTCATGGTTGGTGCAAGACAAAACTGGCCGATATTTTTGAACCAAACAGGTTTAAGCTTACTTGGTAGCTAGGATTTACTTCTCGTCACTATTTTCCGATACGTTGTGCTTCACTTCCAAACCATTCACCATTTTCTCGATATTCTTTAATTCACTAGCACTGTTTGTATTAGCGTTTGTCCTTAAATCGCTTGAAGGCATCGCGACGTTGCACTTGGATCCTGTGGTCGGAGGCCTCGGCAGGGGAGAGACGGAACTAGCTCGTATACTGTTTGAACCAGATGGCGTTGGCGATGATCTTTGTACATTTTTAGAATTAGGACTACAACTTAGGCTTCGATTGTGATTGAACACTCCCGATCCTGGCGTTACCTGCTCGAAAGCGCTGCTCAGAGGCGAATTACCGAGGCAGTTGGGTATGGTGTACGGCGTGAATCTGTGGGCTCCGGACATGGCCGCCTTGAGATGGTTGTGAAGAGGATTCGAATGGGTGGGATTGTGGAGGCCGCTCGTGTAGGCAGCGGCGTGACTGAATAGTGCTGGATGCTGAGCGGCGAGGGCCAACTGCGCATTGAAGAGCAGAGACGACGACATGCCGGCAGGAGGAGTGTGACCCAAGAGTCCGCCGAGAGGAGGAGTCGGTCCGAGAAGATGACCGGGCGGATATAACCCGGTGGGATACAGGTAAGGTAACAAATGAGGTGGAGGATGTATTGGTGGTCCAACGGAAATGTTGGGGCTCGGGTACCCTTCCGATACGGAGGTTCCGGGGTGATCCTTAGTGGGACTGCCGGTTGGTCGGAAAGCCGTTGCATTGCCGCTCTCGGAGCAACTGCTGTCGTCTCTTTCGCTGTCTTGTCTGTCCTCGTGCAATCGACGTCGCAGAGCTTCTTCCGGCGTAGACGGGGGTTCCGAGCTGTTTATATTTCCACCTAAAGATAATTATGACGGTCAGAGAATGGACGTTCTCTTTTCTTCCGGATTTTTCATTGAGATTTATTTCGTTTCTCTATATAATGGGTTTAAAAAATTCGTGTGTCCAGTAAGTTTTTCCGAAAGTTATCGAGGAAGTGGTGCTTACCAGAATGGTGGAGATGATGCGGTAAATGAAGAGGACTGTCGGAGGTACCAACTACGTCTAAGAGTTTGTCATCATCTGGATCACGATTATGATGAACTTCTGTTCTCTTGGCGGAATCTTCTGGCTGGTGTCTTTGGGCGGCAAGTAGGGCTTGCCTGCAATGAAAAATGTTACATTTTTCTTTTAGTGTTGCAAGCACATCCGAAATATGTCGGGGGCATCGTTTCGAAATCCCAACTGATATCTTTATTTGCTTGATTCTGCGTCATGGGAAAAATATATGCAAATCCTAATTACTCCATATCCGCATATACACGATATTATTCCACACCAAAAATATTTGCTTTTTGCGAAAAAAAAAACAAACAACGGAAAGAAACTTTTTCATTTGGATGAAACGAAAAACAAAGGAAACACTGCCATGGGATTGACGTGTAGATTAATCTAAATGTTTTCGTCCGCATACTCAGTTGATAAAGCAGATCATAAACGCCGGATATATAATTGCTGTACATCTAAATATCACAATTAAGTGTTTGTGAAAATCAGGATAGCTGATAAACATTTAGGATTTAGCTTTTAATATTTCATACAGGGCAATGTCTTTTTGCGGTTAACAATGCGGGTGTTTATATGACTCATTTAAGTCATCTTTTTTAATTATGGGCGTATATTTAATGGAATTAACATCCAACCAGATAGTAATTTTTTTTTCACGATTTTTCAGAGTGGAATATAAGTTTAGTTCTGGGATGAAAAGTGAATGGTTCGACGGGCGCGGAAATGGTAAAGAGCCCTTCCGAGTTCGGGAAACTTCACGAAGTAAATCCACCCTGATGGGAAGCTTTGTCGGAAAGAAATGTCGAAGAATGAGGGAGAACGTGAAATATCTGATTACTGAATCAAGGGCACAAACCCACCCTCTGTCGTTCCAAAGAGGTTTCGGAAGACGCGGCAGGTGAGACCGCAGCAAATGCCATTAGTTCGTTGAAATGCGCAAGACGTTAAGAATTCCAAAATCCGAATGGAATTAGCAATGAGAAAAACCGAAGAAGTCAGCAGCGGGGGTAATCGAATCATGCCGTCTAAGTAAACGGAGGGAAGGCAGACACAAAAATCCTCTTTTCCATCTTGGAGGTGAGCTCTTAATTCGAGCAGCGAACCTCACACGGGGCTTGATTGAAATTCCAGAGTGAAAGAGAAAAATTATTAATGGTGACTTGAATCCGAAAGGCTCTGTTTCTTTGTGAAGTGTCAAGAGGAGGATTTCCTAAATAGTATTCCCCCGGCGGAAACAGCGTAAGAAGATCATTCATCGGTATCGGGCCAACTGTTAATTAAAACTACATTTGTCAAGTGTTCGCTTGACGGTGTCTTTATTGAAATCGGGAAAAAGCTCCGTGCTCGATCGAGACCTGCCGCTGTATTCCGGCACTTGAAAGCTCCAGCCTCTTCGCCGGAAGGCAGCCGCGCTGGAAGCCGTTCGCGTTAGTTTCAGACGCTGGAAGTGTTGCAACAGAAAATATGAATTTCAACCTTGCGGACCGCTGATGTGTAATTTCCCGACTGTCAAGAATATGATATTGCCTCTTGCCTCGGAGTTCGCAATTTAGAATAACCCTGGAAATTATTCAGAATGGAATAATCCGTCGCTGAGATAGAAAACTGTACGACGAGCCAAAATTACAGTTCTCCATTATTAAATAGTACGATTATGTTTCCCGTGGCTTATGCATACATTTGCGTGCGATATTTTCATCGGGGGGGGATAGGGATAAGGACGGTCGAGCTCTTAAGAGACTGGCGAAAAGCGATTTTCCCAACGTGAAAAAGTGCTGATGCATCGGATGTAATGACGCCGAACGAAAACCTCGGGCCGTCCTCGTTTCTTCGGTAAATGACTGGTGGCGGGAAAATCGTTCCCTTTGCGGAATGGGCAATAAAACTGCACTGGAAGAAGGTTGCAGATTGGATAATTAGATTATAAAAAAAAAAAAAAAGGAGTACAGTAGTCGAACATCAGCATGACAGATTTAGTAAAAATCGGGTAAATGTTTCGCTTTAATAGATCTACCGTTTTAGCTTAATAGCTGAAATGTTAACAACGTATAACAACATAAAGATAGCATAAATTATGCCGATTTGATGATCGCACGACCAGAACCGATAATGCCGGGAGAAAAAATAAATGCGAAAAGTTGAAAAATCTCGTTTAGATTTTGGTGTAACGTTGAGAACGAGATTTTTCAGGAGAGGAAAAAAAAAAAAAAAAAAAAAACGAAAATATTGATCTTCAGCAACACTTTCGATAAGAGCATCAATGCGGTGTGAGAATCGCGTAGTGGATTGCAATAAATTTTCGCTTTGATACCATCGAGCGAGGAAGACGCTGGAAGATGGTGCAAAAGACTTTTCCGCATCTGACACTGCACGTATCGTATGACAAAACACGACGGCTGCGCCAATGAGACCGTGCGTTTTCCCATTCTTTTCTCTCCGTTCGAAGCCTCCGATATCGATCAACATTCACGAATTATTCATCTTCACAGATTGTTAAGCGAAATGATTACGTATTATTAACTTGGATCGGAATTTTCAATTACGCCAATTTCTTTTTTTTTTTTTTTTTTTTCCTTTTTAACGGGTATGAATTCACCAGGGTAGTCGCTCTGACGTGACACGGGGGCAAGACACAACGCGGCATTGGTCGTCACACTATCCGAAAATGGCAGGGAAAACGAAGCGGTTCCAATAATTTATTCAAATCAGGTGGAATTTTTCGTAATGTGCGCATCGGCCGCGTATAAATATGTCAGACTCGGATTTTAAGAACCATTTCCACGTGTTTCGTTTTTCCAATGTGTAATATTTGAATTTCCACGTCGGCCGATTGTACCGGATCTCCTGCGTTTCTGCCCAATTTTCTCGAATTCGGATCGCCGGCAGTCGCGAGGAAGCAGATTTCTCGCGTCCACCTAAGTTCGCTTTGCCTTCGCTTTGTGAATAATTCATGAGCGCCAATCGGACGTAAACGTCAAAGTTCACGTCGGCGGATCCCTTGATGTTGTTTGCGAAAAAAAAATTTAACCATCTCTGGAAATTTTCCCCGACCGCTCCCGAAATCCCGGCGCTGTCCGCAGCAGTCGGATTTTCCGTCGCCCGCGCTGATGCAGCTCCGTTCGCTCTGCGGCAGATTTGACGATGAGGTCCGACTCTTCCGGCCGCAGCCGAAAATTTGCGCATATGTCGGCGCTCCGAACCCCCCGCCTTCCAATGTGAAAAAGAAATCGGCCGAATTTAGAATTCTGAGGCAAATGCATATGGGATGGGGGAAAAGCACGTTCGATCAAATGAATTATCAATGTGGCGAAAAAGGCTTTATTCCGGAGCATGCCTTCCCTTGATTCATGATAAAACTTCTTTTTCGGTAGAAAAGTGTAACGAAAAAGGGAAATTCGAACACTTAATTGAGCCCACCCCCGTGAGAAACAAGCATACGACAAACAAAGGGTTGCACGGAGGAAGACTCCACTTAACAATTATAAATGATAGATTATAAGAAAAATATCAAAAATTATTTTAGTTGAAAGATATCATTATAAATCCATTTAGTTCGGAGAAGTCTTTTATGGGGGTTTTCTGTCGATGGTGCCCGTCTTGCGCTTGTGTCCGGGAAAAGCCTTTCGTACAATATTAAAGCAGCCTTCTCGCCGATTTCATTTCGCTCAACCAATTCCACAAAGTACGAAATGCACGCTCTGCCTTTTGTGTTGCCTTATTGATGCTGATATTTTTCGGGAAGTGCCTCCCTCGCAAAAGCGAAAAACGGAGACTCTACCATTTATTGCTTCTTTTCTCTCAGCGTGAGGCGGAGAACCGAAGTTTGCCCGCAAATGTTATATCAAACGAGCGAGGAAGAGAGTATGTCGTTATCCTCCCAAACTTGATGCAAATGAACATGGAGGTTGTCGCACGACTCCAGCGATCGCCGAAGCGAGATTTCTCTTTTTCCCTTTTCGATGGAAGTTGCAAGTTGAAGAGGACGAAAATTTTTCCCCTGCTCGGCCTTCGGGTCTAAATCAGCTTTCGGATCTCGCCGTTTTCTGACGATTCCAGAGCAAACAGCGGTCGAAGGGTAATGTCGGGTTGACGGAAAAATAAAAAAAAAAAAAAAGGAATCATTGCTGTTGTTGTCATTATTATTTTCGCTTTCCGCATCGAGGTGAGCGACGCAACATTTACTTCAGAGAGAGAGAGAGAGAGAGAGATTTAGAGGCAATCTCTTTCGGAGATCGTATCCGAAAATTTTTAACAAAGAAGCCATGCCCGGAATGGTGGAGATGAGAGAGACGATAGGGAGGACGCAACGTTGACCGAGCTTGGGCGCAGGAATGCAGATGACACAAGGTGAGGAGCATTCTCACAGTAAGATGAAGATGAACAATCGCAAAGACCGGCAAAAAGCACTCGCAGAACAAAAGAACATGCTGGTAACAGTAACTGTCGAGAAAGTCGTTTAAACTCACGGGTAATAGGACCGCAGGTACTGCATAAATACGACAAGGATCTAAATATTCGTGCAGAAGCCGGGTCGGAAACAGTATTACGTATCTCGTTCCACTAAGTTTCTGCGCAAATGTAGAGTAAGATCCCAGCGAATGCGAACCTTGGCGTGCCTTCGCACCGACATAACGCCGAAAGCGGGCCTTCCTTTTTCGGGGGCTCTGGGGCGAGTCGCCTCGGCCGGGGTGGTTCGCCGGTGTCCGCAACCGGCACCCCCCCAAAAAAAAAAAAAAATCTTCGATTAACAAGATGATAAATAACCTCGGGGGTTAAGTGCCGGCAACGACAGCACCGGCTTTATACGGAAAAGGGTAAATAATCACTTCTGGTGGTTGCCCCGGCTCGAAATTAATTCGGCCATTAACCACCAAATGAAAAAGTGAAAAAAAAAAAAAAAGAAAGGAAGAAAAAGCCACACGATGTGAAATTTAAATTAGCTGCATACAAGATGAAGCTTAAAAAGAAAGTGGAACGCCCTTTCGGAGGAGGATTCCATGGAATTTAATTTCCAGAATGTGTGACGATTCCGCATCAGAGTCATACGGGGTGGAAGCGTAAATTTACGCATTGACATACGCAACTTTACATAAGAGCCGGGAAAAGCTTTCATGAATATAATTTGAGGGTACGCCGTGGGGAAAAAGATTAGGAAATAACAGGGCTTCAGGTTTTCCTGCAGCGGATGAGTCTCGACCTTTTTTCCTCTCAATTCAAATTACTTTTTTTTTTTTTCCCTTCTGCCCCGGCCCAAATCGAGACTTTTTATTTGCGAGGACCAAAGGGCGTCCATCCGAGGAGCTCAATCAGGCCCCGGGCATGCCCTCGCTGCAGAGGCGAAAAATGAGATAATCCCAGAGAATGAACCGGCCTTATAAAGCCGCCGGTATCATTAGGTTAACCCGTTTTAGCATTCATATTCAATTTAACTCATATTAAACTTGGGAGGTGCCTGAAGAAGCAGATATTAGGTTTATTTGGCGAAAACGATACGGATTTTACGACGTGGTTTTTAAAAAAATATCCATTAATGTAAACTTTTCGGGTTCGATCCGCGGTTGTTAATACCCAATGCATTATTAGTCCGGATGCTGTTAAGTTTCCGGTAATTTTTATTGGTTCAGATAAAAAAAAAAAAAACTATCAGGCTCTTAAATTGTGGAACTGGAAGGTTCGATTAGTTTCGACAGAAGAGCCGAATGTAGCCCGAACAGTGAACGATAGGATTGAGCAGCAGCTAATAAAGTTCATCCAAATCAGGTATCATTTAGACTGACGGAGCATTATATTATTTTCACCTACGGAGATGTGATAGTCGTAATTATTTCTTTTTTTTTTTTTTTCTGCCTGTTCCTTAACATTAAATATTCTTTATGTAACTCGATATTCGAATTTTGCAAGCACTTCATTTGTGGATAATTATAAATGACATTGGCTTTCCGTACGATACCGCCGGTCTCAGTTTTAAACGGTACCGGTTGAAAATATGTAAATGTTTAAGTTATATTTAGACTTGCGTTAAAGAAAAAAACTTTCCAGGATTTTTAAGCCACGGTTAGTCGTACAAAAAGGAAGAAAAAAGTTGTCAGCAGCAATAGAAGGGGATTAAAGACATAGAGAGGGACGACTAAAAGGAGATTACTGCAGTCTGTAATAAAAAAGAAGCGGCTTCTAAATATCCATTTATTGAGATGCTAACCCTCGTATTTTGATTGTCTTTTACAAAGACTAAAGGTTAAGCGACGAAGGGATGGAAACTGAAAAAAAAAAAAGAAACTTATGGCGTGAAAATTCATCCTAAATTTTTCAAAAAAAAAAAAAAAAGGCTTTTGAAAGCAAAGCCCATTTTTAACCCCCACCCCCATCCCAATTAACCCCTGACAATGCTTATTAAGCTACAAAATTAGGTTAGGAAGTGTTTCTTTTCGTCAGTCGCGGAGTCGGATGGCAGAACCGGAAGATCGGAGCGGCAAACGTTCGGGAGCAACGCGGATTTTCGGCAAGTCCGGAAAATGAAAGCCCGAACCCCGAATGCTGCCCCGACGGGGGAAATGATTTCGTTTTCCGCAGAAGGAATGTCGACCGCCTTTTGCGGATTTACGTTTACTTGTCACGCGAGCGAAAAGGGTAAAAAAACTTGAAAATGTCTGAGGAAAACCGAAGGAGGAGATCGATCCGCGGGGATGCTGCGTGGCTCTCGTTAAAGAGCAGGTTCCTCCGGACGTTGCCGTGCCTTCAGGCACGGAGGCCCGGCAGAAGCCGTGAAAGGATCCGAAAAGTCAAATGGATTCCTAATTAACCACGTACGGTTTTCTGCAAAGGTATACATTTATTATTTATTTTTATTGAATGATTGGCGCCACACAACGAACAGCGCAAATTTCATTTCTCTTTATGCACACGTAACACGTAAATTGAAAAATGGTTGAGAAAAATAAATTATTATTATTGTTGTTATTTTTTTTAAACTCATTTTAAAAGTATTTATTCCAAATTTTTAATTAATCCCAGGTCATTAATTAAAGCGCTATTATTTGCACGGTCCTGACACAGACAACATTCCCATTAAACTGTTTGTTAGACTTTCAAGTATTGATATATTAGCAGTGTACTTCATTGGAAAAAAGTGTTCTTTAGGACGATTCCTTCGGATGTAACACGGTTTTCACTTCGTCAGCCTTTTTTTCCATTTCCACCGGGTTATCGGCTGAAAATTTTACTTTTAATCCGGGCACACGAGAATCCTCGACTCAAGTTTCATATCAGAAACCGTATAAGTTGCCTAATTAATTATTACATGTAAATTCTGAGCTGAATTAATAATTCAAATATTATTTACCATTCCAGCGTGAGCGGCTTGATGGAAACTCGATTTAGAGGACAACTGGAATGTCTTAAAAAGTGAATGAATGGCACTTACTTCTTTTCCCGCTTTCCAGCGCCGGTGTCTCTGAAACCTTTTGCGAAGGGATTGTTGTCTATTTTGAGCTGCGTTATCTGGAAAAGAAAAAAAGAAAAAAAATTAGGCGCATTAGCAGCAGCGATGGAAACGCCCGTGAGACAACGCAAACAAGCGTTCCGAACGCCGCCGATTATGATACCGTTCGGAGTGCTAGGAGGAACTTGCCACGTTGCCGACAGCAATCTTGCGAAGCACTCATCCCGGGACACGGGACTGGCACTGGAAATAACCTCACGATGATTCCTTACTGTGTGCGACGTAGCAGCGCGTCGATTAGGGAAATTCATCAAATTTTTCCAGATTCTGCTTTGGAGTAAAGAAGCTTCATAAAACGGAGCACGCTCAACCTCTGTTTCGTCTTTAAAAAAAATGGCATCTCGCGAAAATCTCCCGTTCCACGGTGTCAGCCTTAAGCCAGGTCAAAAGTTTTCAAACGCTGCACACGTACGTAAAATAAATAAATGCAAACGTGAGCGACAAAATAAAGATGTTAACCTGAGATATATTTTGCTTTCAACAAATACATACTATTCTCAGGGATAGTATCAAAGAATACGGCGCAGGCATTTTAAGTTTGTGCCACGTTTTCAAGTGTCGCACACCGAATCACAATTATTTTTTAACCTTGCTCCGGGATGGTGACAAAGTTTTAAGGAGCGTCCGCGGAGCAAAAGCCTGGAACAACCGATGTCAGTCCCTCGAGAAACTCCTCGGAAATCAAACAAGGGAAACCAGCGGTCGCACGGAGCAAAAGCGGAAGAGGCTCAGCGTTGCCGCAAATCGAGTCGGTGCTCGGATTTCCGAAACTCTGATATGGATTCGGACGACGGCCACCACGAGCGCTTGCATCGCTTTAATCCAACAATGGCGGAGTGCATCAGACTCCGAAGGCACGGGATGCATCCGTTTGTACCGCGAAATATTTTGCATGTAGCTTTTGCGGAAATTAAATGATGAATTTTCACATCATCCTATGGGCATTAACGACAAGGAAAACCGGTGTCATTAAAGAGAGAGAAATAAAAAAAAAAAAATCATCGCGCCTTTGGAAAGAATGAATTTAAACAAGTAATAAAGTTAAAGAAACGTTCTTTTTTATTATATAAATACGCTCATGCTTAGCATGCACCTAAATGGAATTTATATGACAAATATAATTGATACCAGCTTCACACATTATTCTTCATAATAACTAACAAAGAAAAATGCCGTGGGAATTGACGAAAAGTCACAAAAATTTATGATACCTGCACGCTTTTTATTCACTTACTTTTTTCTTGTATCTCCGTAACTTTTTATGTGCTTTTATTTTTGTATAAATTTCTGCTGTACCGGTTTCTTCTTCTTCTTCTTCTTCTTTTTTTTTTTTTTCTCCTCCAAGCGAACGCGTTTTTCTCTTTTTTTTCGTCCCGGGCGTTTCGCGAAGCAACCTGACGTGCCCCCGATCGTGTGGGACACACGTCCCATCGGATATGCCCTCCGGATTGCGACCGAAATTAACCTCATTTTTATACTTACCTTTTCGTTTTGGTAAGCCGTCACAGCGATGAACTCGGTTTCCTTGAAGACGTAAGTTCGAAACGTTGAATAAGGTAACTTGAGAATGTCATTGGCTCGAACGAGGTGAAACCTGGGCTGGTACTTGTGCATGGAGTTGAGAATCGTCTGAAACAGAAGAAGAAAGAAGGCACGGAAAATATTTTGGCGACTTTCAA
>JAOWBB010004994.1:0-32704 GCA_028565995.1 Ricinus marginatus | reverse complement strand
ACACTTTGTGCACCGGGGACGCCCCGCGTCGCAAAGCAAAGCCCGAGTGTCCTCCGATCCCGGCCGCAAAAGAACCGGTTTCTCGGTTAGACTTAGCGGCTGCTGCGTTTGGCATTCGTTCAGCGTAAAGCCGCGAAAGAAATCCAAGCCTGCGATGCCGCTGTTGGATTTTCGAAACGAGTTCCGCATCAGCGATTCCTTTTCCCGTTCCTCGATAACAGCATGATGTTCCCGTTGCCCCATCAACCTCGGCCACCGGGCTTTCGATGATTCGCTCGGGCTTCTACGATTTAGTTATTTTTTTTTTTCCCCTCCCTTTAATCCCGCTTGTTTTCGGTCTCGATCTGAAAAAACGCGTCTTTTTCGAAATTTTCATGGCTTAAACCAGGCTTCCGTCGTGCACCGAAAACCCCTTTTGCGGAGGATTCACGCCGGAGGAGGAAAAATCTCGGGGCAAAAGCTCCTTCGGTTTCCGGCAAAGTCTTCGCTCGAAACCCAGGAGACTCCAGAAGGCTCGGCGATTATCCTTAATTAGCAACATTGCTGACATCCACCGGCAGGCCATCGTCTTACGCGGATTCCTTTTGAGTTGATGGGTCGAAAATTCAAAAAGGTGTTCCCAAGGATGAAAGTTAAATATTCGCCTTGCGGGAAGTTATCGTCAGCAGCAGGACGCTGCTTTGCTTAATATCGACGCTAATTTTTTAGCCGTTCCCACTTTAAAATTTCCTCCACATTTTCCGTGACGAAGTCGAGATACACCGCATGAGGTAAATTCACTCGCTACCAAATATTTCATTAAAAAAGCCCGTAAATTTTTAATTATTTTTTAAACGCGATTATGCAACGGTTCATGCATATATATATATATATATATATGTATGATTAAACGCATTCTTTCTTAAAATTTTCTCCATTTTCTTATCTTATTTATTGCAAGTTTATCAACTCGGCATGGCCGTTTCTGAATGAGTTTGAAGCCGGGAAAAGAAATGAAAAAGTTTTCGATCAAATGACGTCTTGAGGGGGGGCATTCTTTTAAGGTATTAACGGTGAAAATGCATCCTTTCAAGCCCCCCGTAAGCTTCAAGTTCAACTTGAAGCCTTCGATTCCATTTTCTATTTGCCGCAGCTTCAGGATTTCATATTTGTTCCCTCGGACATAATTCAGTAATATGTCGATGACATCCTATTTTGGTCGCCGTTTTTACTTTCCGTAAGCGCTGCGAATATAAAATTATCGGAAAATTCCTGATTTGAAAGTAAGCAAATATTTTTTCAGCTCCTCCTCCTCCTCCTCCAGGACTCGACGGTTTAAAAATGCTCTGTAAAATTACTTTAAAAATTCATTTTTAAATTGGCTTCTTTCTAAATCAATAAACTTTTTATGGCGGATGCTTACTCTTCGTTTACGGCCGTTTCCATAAGAAAAACCCGGAAAACAACAAGCGTCGCATGCCTTTGGGTTCTTTCTCAACGGCGCAACGATGTTTCTTCACCTACGTCAAACTTTTTCCGACCTGTCACCGCGAATTACCAAATTTTTTACATAGCGACAAGGTTTAATTATGTTCGTCCCACTGTCGTACCTTTCACTGTTTTCCTTTATTAAATTCTGCAGTAACATCCTTGTCATGCCTGGAAGACGGTTCAGACATGTTTTTCTCAACTTTTTTTTGAATTTTTTTTTTTTTTTTTTTACTGAATTTTGTCACATCCCCCTACCTGTGTGACTTCTGACAATGAACACGCCCATTTTCCTGTGTCTCCTCTTCCGCAACATATTGGTTCGACCCGTCACGTCGCAGTCGTTAGCGTTTGCTCTTCCGGGCAGGCCCAGTTTCCAAAGCCGTGCTCCGTTCAAATGATGTTGCCTCCTTAAAATGGGCGCCGGAACCGAGGGAGGAAGAATTCGGCAAATCTCACACACACGCGTTAAATTTGTTCAAACGGGACGTGCGTCAACTTTCAGTTTCCCGACGCTTCCCTTCGAGTTAAGCGACGTCGGTTTTTCCTAATAATGCATTTCCATGTTTTTCCCAACTCCGAACATGACTCCCTCCGACGCCGGGAGATTCGAAATCGGGTCGGCGGTCCGGGGGAGGCAGAGAGATCTGCGTGAGACGTGTAAAATGCCAGAAAAACGCGCGGCAAAACGCAAACGAATCCGACCGAAATATCGTCGCTGTCGGTAAGATGAATGGAATGATTAAATTTTCTAGAGATTAACCTTTATATATTGGTCGCCGGTTGATTAAATTGGATCGTTAATTTGGACGTAAACGACTGACCAACGTCGGATGGTACAAAAAAAAACAAAGCGACGAAAATAAAGCAAAATTCTGTGCACGCGACATCAGCAGTGGAGCTTCCAGCAGGGAAGAATCGTTCCACGTTTCCCGAAAGGCAAGGCAAAAGGTTTCATCATATGAAGTTCGACAAATAAAAGTTTTCCTTCTTTCTTCATCGGCAGTGAAATATTCCGCATCAGTTTTCGTCACTGACAAATATATTAATTATTCCAGCGGAAATGTTAACGTAAAAAGGTTCGTTCCGCAGCTTAAATTACTTCTCCAAACATTCTTAGTCGGATATCCCCGGTACTTGAAACGTGCGCCGCATTCTTGTCGCGTTCTCGGAGGCCGTGGATGTATCCGAAAGTTGTCGAAGAGCAGAAAAACAATTTATCAAACATCGAAATGGAAAAAAAAAAAGAAAAAAGAACGTTAACAAAGTCAGATTTTTCCCATCTTTCTCGCTTTTTCTTGAAAATTCAGGCGCGTCAGGATTTGCGGACTTTTCCCCGTTCTGGGATGGGAGTAAACCCGCGTTAGCTTACGCACTCACGACGAATGATGCAGCAGCAGGAAAAAAAAAAAGTGCGGATCATTCTGCTTTTTGCATATCGAGTGCAATGAATGGCGATTGTATCAGGATGGAGAAATGTCAAAGTGAGAAGAAGGGCTCAGCTGCGACGAGCGAATTATAAAAGCGACTTCAATGTGGATTAAACGAAAAAAAAAAAAAAAAAATTCTACATGCTCCGTCAGCAGCAAATCCCGACAGGAAAACGGTGCAGATTTCGGTAGATTTCTCCATCGGAACGTGAACCTTCCGTTGCAGCGGCAGGGAGTGCGCAGAGGACGGACGGGAACTAATTAAAAGTTTTCGCCGCGGTTC
Source organism: Ricinus marginatus (assembly GCA_028565995.1). Classification (NCBI taxonomy): domain Eukaryota; kingdom Metazoa; phylum Arthropoda; class Insecta; order Psocodea; family Ricinidae; genus Ricinus; species Ricinus marginatus. Next base: position 29,524 of record JAOWBB010004994.1, on the reverse strand, counting down.
CACCGACGAAAGGTCAGGCCTTTGAGGAAAGGGCGCCGTGGCCAACGAGGAGCCAGGGAGTTCCGCGTCTCTGTGGAAAACCTCCGACGGAAAAGCTCCCTCGCTCCCTTAACGCGGAGGGAATTGTCATGTTCCGGTAGGGCAAGGCTGCCCGCTACGTGGCGCAAGATGAAGAAAGCATGAAAATCCAAATTTACCTCACGGGGGGGCGCCGTTGTGCCGGATGTGATGTCGTTCGAAGACGTTTTCCCCATTCGCGACGCGCTTCGAGCCACGACGGAATTTATCCACACGCGCACAACCAAGTTTAACTGTTCGTCCATTATTTCACGTGTCAGACGATGAGCGCGCGCTCTTCTCGCGGCACTGCATTATTATATTCGTATCCTTCGCCATCTGCATTTTATAATCTTCTCCTGCTTACTGCAATATTTTACTTGCATAGCTCGCGGCGCAATTAAACTCTGAATAAATCCCCCCTTTCCGGGTATGTAAATCGAAAAAAAAAAGGTGAACTTTTCCAGTTTTTATTACGGCAGAGAAGGCGATGGTGGGCGGCTTTTAACGGCGCCCGGGAACGTTTCAAAATTTGGAAAAACGGAATTGGGGCAATAACTCAGAAAAAAAATAATTTTTGCTTCCCCCACGCTTGGCTTTTTCCGGCCCGCTCCATTGTACATAACTTTAATCCCGGTTTGAAATTCGATAACTTTTAAGAAATTGTGCGGAGAAGAATTCGCCGGGATCTGTCACATCCAGCTCCGAATATTCCAGAGTGAAATATTGCCCCCCGATATTTCACGCGCCGGCTCCAACATGAAAGAAGCAAAAATTTTATTGCATCGACTATTTATTGACTTGCCCCCGAGAATGCCGCCTTTCATCGCTCGATCCCTTTTGGTATCCCAAATCGCGGCTCCGTTCGCTTACCGAACGTTCGCGTGTAAAAGCGGCGTCGGAGGTGGTTCGTCCACGAAGATGGATGCGACCCCGGGTGCCGCGGGAAAAAGTCCGAGAGGACTTTTCCCGAAGAGCAACCCTGCATTCGCTTGCATGCAGTGGCAGGATCCCTTTGGAATTGATCTTTGCCGCGCTCTCACGTGTCACCAGTGCCTCTCGGAACCCCGGGCGATACACTCGGGGTTTCCGATGCAAAATAACCTCCACCTATTCCCGAAAGCTGCGAAACTTCCTTCCGCACGTATTTTGTGATTCTTACGTTCTTTTTATTGTTCTCCCTTCTTGAAAACTTTTCCTTCTACTCTGAAAAAAAAAAAAAGTTCTTCGTATTCTTCTCCGGACTTTCGCACTTTCTCGTCGGTCTGAATACGAACGCTTTCTTATTATTTTCAGTCAGTACTCTTTTACTTTAAGATATTGCCACGACTTTCTTTCTAAATATTTTAGTGGAAATAAAACCTTCCCAAACTTCACTTAACTGCCTTGAGTTTTTTTTTCTTTTTGTCGCACAACAAGAACTTCGAATAACAAACATCAGGGGAAACATATAGTAATAATTATAAATCTCATTTTTTGCTGAGAAAAGGTAGATTTTTTTACTAATTATTTTTGCGCAGATAGTTTCCTTTATAAATTTGCCTAGAGAAAGATCTCTCGCGTCATGCCTGACGAACCATTTGCGAGTGCAATCAGTGCCCCGTGAAAGAAATTTCAAACACCGAACCTTCCCGTCGGACCAACCTTTTCTCTTACCTGCATTCTTCCGCGACGTGCCGATCCAGCAGGAGAGTCCGGGAACCCCCTCGACGCGGGAGAAAGAAAGGAGCTCGGCGCCGATTTTCGGTAGGTGATCCCACGGTCGGGGACTCCGAACGGACGCGATGACGGGGAAAATGCTTCCTCCCCTCCCGTCTTGCTGCTGCCCCCGGGGGTGAAGTGACTGATGAGCGAAAAACCTGCTTCAATTTAACTTCCCATAAATTTCGCCCCTGGAATTGCCCCCGTGCATGCGTTATTGCCGAAGGATGAGAGATGTTGGTTTCCCGCTCCCGAGCTGCCCGATTTTTTTTTTCTTTTTTTTTTTTTTTTTTTTCCTCTTTCTTCTCCAGGAAGCTCATCCACAGTATTTACGATTATGTGACGCGAGTGAAAATGTATGAAATCCGGTAAATGACTTGAGATTTATTTTCTGGAATATCGAAAATCACACCGAAAAAAAAAAAAAAAAAAAGGAGGAGGGAAACGAGCTCCAGCAGCATGACGCGTCATATTTCTTCGTTTTCTCGATAGAAAAAAAAAAAAAATTTTCCCGCCCTGGATAAATTCTATTTCCAGCACTTGAAGACAGACTTTTCATTTCTCCCATTCGGGGAATGAAAATGAGATGAAAATTCCTCAATTAACGATTTCTTTTTCCAAGAGCGAACTAAGTGCAAAATCAACGCGCCTGGATAAATCAGCAGGTATTTTCGCAGGTTTAAGGGATTGGCTGCGACGAAGAAATTCGCGTGGAATTTTCGCAGGGGCAGATCCCGTCGAAGACTCGGAACTTTAAGCTCTTTTTTTTTTTTTTTTTCCAAAGGATCGGGTTAAAAAAAGAGGAAAAAAAAATGATGCAATTAATTCCTGCGGGAAAATCGCAAAATTTATTTCGAAGGCAGCAGAAGGAAAAAATAAAAAAAAATATACATATATTCTGAATAAACAGAAAACGGTCGAAGAAGGCTTAGAAAAATCGTGTAATTCAATTACGGGCGGGAAGAAGAGTCACCACGGGGAACACGAAAAGCGAATGGGAAATAATGGATTCCCGGGGAAATTTTTAGCGTGGAAAGGAAATTTTATGGGCAATCATCGATCTTAAAGACTTTAACATTTTACGTGTCAAACACCGGAAAAATATATGGCATAAATAATGGATGCAAAGAAGTCCCAAAAACGGGAACGACGACGAAATGGCTGTTGAAATTAACGTTTTTTCTCTCTCTCTCTCTCTCTGCCGTGAAAGGGAATAATTCTTCCGGCAGATAATTCTCTTTGAAAAACATGACTTGCATAAAAATAACGTAAAATAAGGAAATGATAAACGGTGCGGTCCGACATTCCCGGCAAAGGATGCAAGAGATGAGGGAATAAGAAAAAGGTAAAAAGTCCCGGGCGCAGCACAGAGAATCGGCCCAAAGGATTAATTTCAGATAATCCTAAATGTTAATGCATTGCCCTCACCTGGAAAAAGCAGGCTTTCCCGAGGAGTACAACGTTATTGCGGATTATTTATGAGCTCTGAACTTAACTTCCTTTATTTCCTGCTGAAGATGAACGGTCCCCCATTAAATTAAAAGAATCGCACTCGGAATATTTTTCCGAAACAATTTTATTTCTCCTCTTCTGGTCATTTTTCATCCTCGGGATGGCTGGAAAGGGTCTATGAAGGCTTCTTCCGCCGCTGCCCCCGACAGCCGACCCCTTTCGGGGCCGCGGGCAAGCAGCGGTTTCGACCCATCCGAGTCCCAATTTTTTTTTTTTTTTTTGTTTTCGCCCGAGAATTTTCCCCCAAGCAAAATTTATTCCTGTCAAAGCTGGAAATAATTGACCGGGGCTCTCGCTCAGCTATCACGGTGCTCCGATGTGACAGCGGGTATTAATGCGCTGCACCGCGGGGATCCTCCGCCGGCTGAAAACGCAGGGAGCTAAAGTCAGAGCCCGGTCAGCATCGCAATTTCCCTTTTTGAAAACTTGTTTTCAACTCCGTAGAAGCAAGGTTCGTTCGGGAACAGAGATCAAAACAATCGCAAAGTTAAATTCGAGACAGTGTTCGGGCGAACGGAAGGAACAGTTCCGTGGAGAATCTTTTCGAACGCGGTTCACGTTGCATCTCAGGCACGAGCATTTCGTCGCAGAATGGCGTCCCGACGCTTTTGGGTTGCCTTTGGCTGCTGGGCAGGGAACAGCGAAACAAGATTTGGTTTTTTTTTTTTTTTTTCCCCGACAATTTCCAACTTATGATTTTTATAATTGCGACTCAGCGTTCCCTTAACGTGATTTTTCCCGGGAGTCAAAAATAATAAAATAAACCCGGTTTTCCTCGACTCTAATTCTTGCGCTAATGGCATTTCGAAGCGGTTCGCTGAATGGATTAGGTTTGCCGTTTCGCTACATTAAACTTAAGCTAAATGGCTCGCAATGAAGTCGGACCGGTTCGGACCAAACGGAAGTTCGTCTCACGATATTTCTGCCGAAGTTTTCCGGTAAAATTTGACGGCACCTTCTTCGCCGGCCGGGAAGGAATCGATATTCCCCACGGGATTCGCCAGGAGGTGCTCCTATCCCGAGCTTTTGATTGTCTCAATATTTTCCTTTTTTCCCCCCCAACTAATTATAGATTATACCATTATATGAATGAATATTCGAAGCCTCGACGCACTAAATATAACTCCGTAATCGTTTGCGATTCAGCAGTATTCGAGGTGAATTTTCTCTGATGTAAAAACTGCAGACTTTTTCCGGTAAAGAGCACGAACCTTCATCCAGCCATTACTTTGGCTTCTCTTATTCTGGTTTTTGGGTAAGCGGCCCGATGCAATGTTATATTACTTGCTTTTTTTTTGTATTTCCGATCGGTAAAAACTTACAGGAAAACGCATCCGACAGATTGCGTCACGCGGGCCCAAAAGTTCTTAAACAGAAGTTTTCGTGACAGATTCACAGTTTTCGGGTCTTGGACTCTTCGCTTGCTGACGAAAGCCATGAAAGTCAAAGGTAATTATACGTATTGGTAATGTGAAGGTTCGCTAAGATCTGGTTTCGTATCCGAATTTCTCTGCTATCTTCCGAACTTTTCAGCAGCTGACTCAATAAGCTATTTGAATTCCCCGTAAATGAGTCTCTTTTATTTAAGCTAATCCTATTTCAGATTCTCGGGGTTAAAATCATCTCAAATGACTTTCACACAAATTTCGCATTTCAGCTCTCCGAAACTGCGGCTTAAACAACGAAAACAAATTGACTGAGATGGCATTAACTGACGAAGACTGTTAATTAAAAGTATTTGAGAAAATTATATTTGTCCTCTGTCTGTGATTTTTTATATGTAGCAATTAACTGATCCTCGATGGACTTTGAAAGCGTTTTTTGTATTTAAGATATGTAATTGGTTTGTGGCAAGTGCACGAACAACATCAAATTAAAAGTTTTAATTTTTTTCTCCGTCCCCAAAGCCGTAATCATCAGTTCGAATTTGCTTTCTAAACGGAAGTTACCAGTCACATATTAAAATTAAAGGACATGAAATAATAAGTCACAAAAATTTATGGAACATGGCGCCTGCTTATGGTCTCGTTCTGCTGATATTTTCAGAAATTCGAGGTGTTTTTGTTTCGTAATTATAGACATTGTGGTTGGAGTCCCTTTTAATCTCTCCCATTTTGAAATGTTTGTATTAGATTTAAAGATTTTACTTAAACAGCGCTCAATAAAAGGCCTTTCGCCATCTTCAATCTCATGATATTTAACTGACTTTCGCTTTATTCGATCTTTGTTCAGGAAACCATTTCCCGTACGACCTCGTAGCAGTAACAAGGACGTTCAGACATCAGCTCGGGCAGTTAAATTTTGCTAGGGTAGCTGCTACATAAAACGTCCTAACCTAACGTCCATGAATACGCCACGGGAAAAGTCACCCCCGGGGCGCATCCGAAGAATGCCGCTGCTGCATGCAAGCGAATGCGGAAAATTCAGTTCGCTTTGGAATTAATCTTTGCCGCGATCTCACGTGTCACTAGTCCCTATGACGCAGGGGGTGGTCTCTGGAAACCGGCGAATGACATGGTCCTCAACTGAGTTTCTATTGTGCCCGATGTTTGCTTCCCTGTCTCTCCTTTTTGCCTTGATAGGAAACATTGAAAAATCTCTCTCCGAAAACTTTCGGGCGTTTGCAACTAATTTAACTTTCCCAACTTTTCACGGTATTTCCAGGATCTTAATGGAAAATTTTTTAGTAATCCTTTCGCGATTGAATTTTCTCAGGTAATCAAATATTTTTATTGGTGCGGCTCGATTCGGCGCCATTTCAATAATGTGGATCATTTCTCATAATAATTTTTTTTTTCGTTTTCACTCCTAACTTTCTTTACTCACTAAAAGTATTCCACGATGTTTAATTTCTCCTTACTGGCCTTTCAAAAAGATCTTTTCGGTTCCACACGGAAGCAGCAATTGGAAAGATAGTTAAAGAAACCGATGCGAATACCTTGATTTTCATAGGGCAACCTATCTTTATGATGTACTTTGAAATATATTTGCTCCTTGGCAGGACGACATTGAATTCATGCTTCGTGAATCTAGTTGCACGACAATAGGTTTTACGAGGAATAATTTAAAAACATGCAAATAATTTTTAAATCGAAAACCTCAATTGATTATGGTGTTAATTTTTATAATATTAAAATACGGCGCATTTTATAGATAGTTTACCAAAATAACTAATTTCAAACTTTTAAGGTTTTCCCTTAAAGGTATGAAATTTATGTGAATGTTTCAGTTTGCTTTTATAGTAATTGGCATCTAAACTTTTTTTATTAAAAATTCACATAAAGGCTCTTGGACTATTCCATAATTAGAACAATTTCTATATCAACTTATGGTATTAATCTTTTACGTTTCACGAGAGAATTTATCTTTATTAGACAAATGAAACACGTTTACAACTTCAATGTTTTTCTGCCTTCATTGAAAATCATCTCTTGCTCTGTATATATGTAAATACTGAAAGATACAAATAAATCAAAGCATTAATTTTCATTTGTTTAAAATCCTTCGTAAACAATAAATAAACAGTAAATACATGTTTAATTCCAAATTTTATGCTACTATTTATACATCATATATTCGTTTCATATAAAACTTTCATTACCTTTTTCTGTCTTTTATTTTAAAATCAGATCCGAAATGCAAAAATTTACATATTGGCGGTTGCATGTAAACATTAACCGGAAAACCCAACTACATATTTTATAATGAATTGCATTTTAAAAAAATATCGAGTTTTAATTTTTGATTTTTGACATTACAACACAAATGATAGATTTAATACTTTGAAATTTATGTAGATAAAAATCCCAGCGTTTCTCTTCGTTTCAGATATATGAATCGATCCGAAGGTATTAGCCAATGTATCGTCTTGGATTTCCTAAACCGAAAATCAAAGATGACTTCGAAAATCGGAAATTTTTCTCTATAAAGGAGCTCGATCACAAATAAAACAGGTAAGAACGCAGACTACTACCGAAAAGAACACATTGAGTGTCCGCAGCGCCCTGTCATTGTTGAACTACCATAAAACATACAGTCTGACTGCAGCAAACTGAGTACAAATAACGAATGACAATTCGAATGTCACCAATGCTGACGCACGGTGAATATCTACCCCCTGGCATTGTAAACGAATTCTGCGATCTATCGACGGACGATAACCGAGCAACTATCTCGCAGTTTAATACACAGAGCACGGAGGCAGTCTGTTTGGTCGAATATGCATTTCCGTTTCCCGGACCAAAGGAGATTCGGAATTATGTCACCCAAAGATGTTAAATATCGTATTGAAACTTCGAACCGAACTCTCCAGTTGCTTTCCTTTGAGGGTGCATATCGTGCAGTGCGAGCGCAAATCCATCCAATCAAAATAATAAAAAATCATGCATTTTCCGTAAGTACAACGGGGAAAAAAGAAGTTAGACCAAGATATGAGAAAACTGCCCGTCGATTTCCGATTCGAAACAATTAAAAGACAGAATAGCAGAGAAAGGCTTTGAATAAAAATACCGTGCAGGAAAACTTTATTTCTCGATCGGATGAGATCCGGATCAAATATATTTATTTAAACCACGATTGTGTACAAAAATTTCAATTTTCAGCGATCGAGTTTAATTGAAATATTCAGAGAGAGAAGTTTCTTTCTTTGGAAACATAAAGAATCCAACACGGTGAAAGACATTCCTTCGGTATGCCATATGCCGCATCGTAAATTTCTTCGTCTTGGAACGGTTGCAGATTCAATATTATTTACAATGAAACCTAAAAATAATATAAAAATGAAGCCAAAAAAGGGAAAAGAGAAAAATATGAATATGTTTTGCCAGAAAGGAAGGGAAGAATGTGAAAGATGGAGAAAAGATGAAATTTCAAATAACGGAAAATACAGGAACGAAAACGTACCAGAAATATGAGTTGCCGTACAATTTTGCAAATTTTACAGATAGATGTGAGCTAAACCAAAATGATTTTCTTTTGACGATGGCAGGTCCTAGACCATGACTTCCGATCCTCGTCTCCTTCAAAAAGGAACGCTCCCAGTTTGGTTTCGCTTATTGCGGCTTTAGAACCGTCTTATTACGAACGTTTACTTTTAAACGATGCACATTCGTTCTGAACAGCGAGAAATCACGTATCGTATTCGCCTCGACGTTCTGATTTGGCCAAATAACGTTCAACTTGTGATATAATATATATAAAGTCGTTAAATATAAACATTTTTTTGCACTCAAAATTGATTTTTCGTCGAGCCAAACCCGAAACCCTGAAATACCGAAATTTATCAACATCTCAACATAAAAGAACGCAAAAAGTCTTTCGATGTCTGTCAGTCACGACCAACGATTTCTGTATATAAAAAAAAAAAAATCTTAAAACCAAAATTTACACGGCCGAAAAGCGGAATCCGCGAATAAACTCAGAGGGAAACATGACATTTTAGGTAACGAGTAATTTTATTTCTTCGGGCGGGCGAAAAGTCATTCTGTATTAACAATTTTATTGCATCACAAAAAAAGGTTGGGTTAAAACCTTTCAAAATGAAACCTTATTATGATCCGTTCCAGGATTATGGATGACTCGAAAGAATTTTTCGACCAGGGATTTTTTTTTTTTTTCCCCCCTCACAGGAACCGAGCTTCGTGCTGAAGAAACAAAAGCTCGATTTAGATCGTACGGAAGAGCACCGAAGGTACCGGTAAATTTTGATTTGTGTGAATATCAGTTACATCGGAGGAAAAAATTCTTCCGCAGCTTGACTTTTCCAGCTTTTCAACGGAATGTTGAAAGAGGATGCGAAGGATGGTGAAAAGGTAGAAGCAAAATGAGAGAGAAGAGCACCCGGGGTGCGAGTGGTCCAGGGCGCGAGCCGAACCTGCTCGGCCCCCGGCCTTTCCTCAGATGGACAAACGTCGGCATTCGCTGACCGACGAATGCCGTCTTCTTCAGGGGCAGGATATCAAAAACGACGCTTGAAATTTGGTTCTGGAAGATGAACTCTTCGTGCAGATAAAATTTATGTACGGAAAAGAGCGTACCAAGGTTGGAAACTTTTCTTGCTTCCTCCCTGCTCGAAGGTTAAACCACTGCGGGTTCGAAAGTAATAATTTTCCTCAGTGAAATTGGAAAAGCTCTTTGTTATTAAGATAATACGTGTCAAATTCGCGATTTACAAAATCTACCTTCGATTCAAGTGGCGTAACAGATTGCGCTATTGATCTTATTGTAAATATGAAAAATCCAACCAAGGGGCTTGATTTTCTGTCTTGGCTTATTGTCACATTAAAATCGGCAGCGTTAAATTTGTAAACCTTTCTTAGGGGGCATTATGTAAAAAGAAAAGGAAAAAAAAAAACTGAAAAACTGTTGTGTTCCGATTCAGATGCAAATACTCCGGGTTGAAGAAGAAAGTCTGCAAATTCAATCCATTTCCATCTCTTAATATACTGGAAATTCTAATAATGGATTGCTCCAAATTTATTCAGAGAATAAGGAGGCCCAAAAAGGATTTCTTTTCGGAGATGAGACATTTTGATGGAGCGACAGAATTTTTTTTTTTTTTTCCGATTTTCGGAGCTCGAGTGTTATCTTCGCTCGCCATTGTCCCGCTTTTTTCTCATCTCTCACAAAGACCTGAAATTAACATGAATGTCGAATTATGAACCTGAAAATTATATCCATTTAGAATTTCCATCGGAGCGAATTTTACTTTTTTTTCGGTGATTATTTTGCATTCGGATTCGGCTATCGAAATTACATTATGCGATTTTATCGGTATTTTCATCTCTTTCTCCCGATTCAAAAGGGAGGTTCCGGCGCGAGGCAATTTCAGGATCTCCGTCTGGTTGGATTGAAAATAAGAAAATTTCATTTATCCTTTCCCATTCGTAGATCTCTCGAAAATGCCCCGAAACATCCTCGTTTTTCTAACTCGCGCCGCTTTTGATGAAATTCGACGATTTTAAAGTTGGATAAAATTAACTCTGTAATTTCTCTCTCGCCTAAGTATCACATTATTAATATTAGTCGGCTTCTGTCGCGAAAAGTTTCCCAACCCGAAATATGTAGTCTGGTATATTTGTTTAACTTGTCGTGCGTTTGAAAACGCCTCCAAAATTATAATTGGATTTACTTTATAGATTATCCTCAGTTCTAATCGAATGCGCCACCGAAAACAATGTTTAAACTCAAGTCAAACAAAATCTTTATTTGAGGGCATTTTCGCAGACGAACTCCCCCCCCCCCCCGCAAATTAAGTTTAGATTTGCGGCGTCGACCCGATCGGCTTTCCCCGAACCTCTTTCGCCCTTCTTCCACTTGCCAGGTTCGAGGTTTTCCGAAAAAGGATGATTCCTTCCTTTCTCGTTGCAGATTCAATAGGAAATCGTCCGAGGAGCATGACCCGTTGAAAGCGAGAAAACACAAATATTTTCTTCGAAGATAAAGAAATGGAAAAAGCTCATTATCCGCCCTATGACACGTTTCAGAAAAATGCCCAAACGTTGAAACCAATCGAGAGGACCAAGGAGAAGAAAAACAAGTGCATACACAATACCGCCTACTATCTGCAGATCCTCTTCAGCAACATCGGAATCTGCGCGCTGCTCATCGGCTACACGTTCCTAGGCAGTTTCATATTTCTGATGATCGAAGGAAAATCAGGAGTCGACCCGAGGCAAGTGGCGAGCGAGAGACAGGGAATTTTCAAAGGCAAAACGAACAGAACAAATGCGGCGGATTGGAAATTGTCGACAGAGGAATTCCGCTCGAAAACTGTCGAAAATATTTGGGAAATAACTGCCGCCCTGAACATACTTTACCGGGAGAACTGGACCAGATTGGCCGGGCAGGAAATAAATCGTTTTCAAGATGAGCTGGTACAGAAGCTTACGGAGGAAATACTCGGCGCGAGAGGAGAGACACCGGAGAAGCAATTTCAAATGGAATGGAATTTTTCCAGGGCTTTCCTCTACTCTCTCACCATTCTCACCACCATCGGTAAGTGGTCGACGCTGGTATTGCATTCAAATCTCGGGAAATTGACGAGAACTCGACCTTACGGGAAGAATAAGCGAGGCCCGATCTTCGAGACCTGGCGTAATCCGGATTACCCACTGCGGCATACCTGTCGGACCGATCGTTCGTTCGCGGGAATACGAACGGCACAAGCCGTCCGCATACCCGATCCCAATCGCGTACCCGAACCCTTTCCTTTCGCGCTTGCGAAAGACACCGAACGTCCCGCTCACTCGCTTCGCCGGCGCAGTTCCCGCGAGAGGTGTCTGCGGTGTCAAAAGCCACGTCCGGCAGAACGGCGACACTTCCCCAATGACCGTTACCCGACTCTGAGAGAAAGGAAATTTCGCTTAACCGAAAAGAATAAAAACGGAAATGATATTCGAAGACATTTTAGCAAAGGGAAAACTGGCAAGAATAATTTTGATGTTTTGAAATTTTCCCCGGAGTTCTAAATTATTCCGTGCAGATTTTGTATTCTAATGAACCCAACATGATTCTGCTTTTATTTAAAACGGAAGCTCGAAACTTATTGCCACGCCAACTTTCGCATTATCCCAGAAACAATTTTTTTGCGGACAAGCAAATAATTATTTTCTCGCCGCGAATATAATATATGTAACATGTATTTGCGAGAGTATCAAAACGAGCTACCTATTATTTTTGGCCCCATACGTAAAAGCCGGCACCAGAAAAGCAAAAAAAATTTTTCCCGACATTCAGCGACCCAACAAATGATGTTTAGCAACTGCCTTTTGTCCTCCCCGTCACCCTGCGACGCTTTTCTTTCGGGCATCCACGGTTTTCCACTCTTTCGGAAATTCGCCTCGAAGCGGGGGCTCGAAACCCGATTTTTCCGACCTCGTTATATTAAGCAAGTATCGCGTGAAATGATGCTGACAATGAATGTTTTCGCAGTCATATACGGAAAAGTGGGAGTTGCCAACCACTAAAAAGCGGAAGAGGAATTCAATTCTCGGGGAATTGTGCTCAATCAGCTGGAAGCCAGACCCTCTCCGCATTCATAGTCCATTATACTTGCCCCGGCTACTTTTTGAATGAAATCAAAAATTTTCAATTAAATTTCGCTAACTCTGAACTTTTGCGAACGGGTCCGTTGCCCCGGGAAAATCAATCGGGGATCTGGAAGGCTTGCTGTAGGATTTTGTTAACGACCCAACCTTTCGCTTGTTACACCGAAGCGAAATTCCGCGTCTTCCATTTCTTGCGATATTTCCAACTAAGCATTTACTTGGGTTAAATGGCAAGTGAAAGAAAGCCTTTTAGAACGAATTCGATTGCTGCGTTGGTAAGCGCGAGACGGGCCTTATTTCCGTTTTCCCTTTGACCGCGGCAGATCGGGCTCCCCGGATAATTTTTTTGACCTCAACCTCCGGAATTTTTGCAGAATAACGAAGCGAATCGGTTCATTCGCGCAGGAAACACTGAAAACCGACAACGGTCGTCGGGCGAATGGAGAATGTTCAAATTTGGGTTGTGCCGTCCGCCCTCGCAGTTGAGAAAGATCAAAAGCGATTCGAAAATTTGGCGTTTTTGACATCCGAACATAATTTAACTTTGCACCGGACAGGTATTTGATGAGAAGTTTTTTCACAAAAGCAAATATTTACGAGAAAAATTTCGGAAATTTAATCCTGCCCATGTGAAAGAAGTGAATCGTTTAAATTGGTAATATGTAAAATGTCCCGATAACAAGCACATCGTTGGATCGTGCCGTATTAACGCGAAAACACTCTCGAATTATGAAATGACATGCAAAACATTTAAATGTTTTAACGTGAAGTTAAAACGTAGCATTTTGGGCATCACCGACATTTCGTCACTATATTGGTAACAAGTTAGCGAGAGAGGGAAAAACCGCACGTAAGAACGCTGCTGACGGTTGGGAGAACCTGGGCGTGGTTTTTCCCCGTGACACATCTAATGCAGCAAATAATCTCACGTTCAGTTGTAATGCCCGTAAATGTATTTCAAACGATCAGCCCATTCAGAGTTGTTTAATACAATCATCAACGCGCTCCTTCTGAGTCCCACAAAAAAATCATCTTCGACTGGAATATGGAAAAGTTGAACCTTTCGTGGTCGTGCCTGCGGACACATGCGGATCGGTGCTGCGAGCTAGGGACCGCGGCGATTTCCCAACAGCGAATGCAACAAATATCAAGAAATAAATGCGGCAAGTTTTTCACCGCAGGAGAAGTTTAATCGGTCGAAAAATCCGAAAGTTTTTCCAGCGGCCAAACAGCGGATGAAAATGTGTAAATATCTGACTGTTTTTTCCCCCGTCGGTAAATCCGTTTGCCTTCTATCTCGTTTTCGCTGCGGTTTAGAATTTTAACTTTTAAGGCCGACAGATCTCTCGACACCCCTTCGGAATCCACTTTGTATGAATGCGGAATCTCTCCTTTTCCCTTTGGCCTTTCAAAATGTTTCTCCTTTTTTAATTTACGATTCCCGTTTTTATTTTCTTTTTCCGGACAAAACTCTTCTTCAGACGCAAATCTTTTGCAGATTTCCCCATTCGAATTTCACGAAAACCCTTAATGCTAAAAACAGACCCTCTGAGCGGCTTCCCTTTTTCCACAGCCTGATATCATCACAGTCAAGAGTTCAGGTCTCCACTTTATTTTCGATTCCATTACAAATGCGGCCAAACGTTTCATTATCCCATCCTGCTGTGCGAGCCGAAGGCTGTCTTTCATGACAAACGCTCTCTTTCCTCCGGGAGTGAATATCTTCGGAGAGGTTTTTTCAGAAAGGCAAAACATGACGGACGCCGTTTCATATTCTCTGCCTAAGTTTACCGCGCGGATTGACGGAAATAAGGAGGCTGAATTTTGGAAAACTTCAGATAATCCCAATAAGTGCCGGATTTCAGCCGACCGATGACTGGCCACGAAAGAATTTGCGTCTTTTTCGGGTAACCCGATATCTGGGCAATCCCTTAGAAACGGATTTGCCTTCGCTTGAAGTTGCGGCTCTCGAAGGTCCAACAGCGAAAAGACCCGTCTCCAAACAGTGGGACTGCGGCAGTTCGGTTTCGTTCCTTTTCGTCCCCGCGAGATCCTCAAGCGAAGCAACACCGAAGCTGCTGTGGATATCCCGGTTCTAAGAAGGCAGAGTTGTCGTTCTGCCGGCCGGAGACTCCCGGAGAGTCGTGCGGAAAACATTCCGAGCATTTTCCGGATCGACCTTTTATTATGCGAAAGTTAAAAATTGCAGAACATCTTTCCCTTCGGTTACACCAGGGCAAGATTAATATCCCGCTAGCAGCATCGCAATGCAGCGAAGACAACCTGGGATTTGAATAAAAAATATTTTTTCCTTTTTTTTCGTTCGGCGGACAAGAAAAATAAAAATCTTGTTCGAGTTATTCTGCTGCGGGAAGTACTTCCGCCTGCCGAAAACCTCTTTTGAAGATTTGAGAACGGGCCTTAACCCGTTCGGTCCTGACGGGAAAATCGTTACTTCCCTTTAAATTGCTTCATAATCCCAGGTATCCCCGTGGTATCTCGTAATATCCTTATCGGCTTCGGCAATTCTGCATCGCCCCGACAAAGCCCTTCAGCGTTTCCTGCCCTCCTTCAGGAATTTTCATATCGTGGCCTTTTCCCTACTCTCAATTTTCCTCGGTTTCACACGGGGAATCATACTATTCCGCGTGGCTTTTTTTCACATCTCCCTCAATTTTGCTTCCAGAGGGTTATGATCGCTTTGGATTTCCGTCAACCCTCACCCGATCTGCAATTCCAAAGCCGTGAGAGGTCTAGAGCTCGGATCATTTCTTTTAGTCCAATTAAATGATGATCGATCGCCTCGCGGCCGGCATGTGAGAATCCGCCTAAATTACGATGAGCGATTCGATAAGCGGGAAAGTCACTTACCGGGATGTTGAATCTCACTTGGAACCACGCTGGTGGAACCGGAAAAGACGCTCAAATATCCATCAGGGAGGCTCCCAACCGCATCTTTCGAGAGCATGTTAAACGGAGAGAATAAGCCAGGCGCGATTGCTCCTGGAGATAAAACCGTCAAAAAGTTGGAAACTCTAGATTCATCAACTTCGGGATGAACGAAAGAGAAAAGGGTGATTCACCGATACGCAAATACAGCACACAATTGAGGCATCTTCCGAAACGACAGCCCTGGCTTCCTCCGGTGCAGCCCTCCTTCGGGCCGCCAAACGCGAGACTCAGGTTCCGAAGTTCCGAGAGGTTTTTAAGAGCGAACCTTCGTAATTGTCAAGTGGCCCACATTACCGTCTCAAGTTTAAAGTTAAATTTATTCATTTGGAGAAACTCTTCTTCGTACCTATCAAAGTTCGTTCCTCTTCCGCTTCCTCCGGGAAATTTCTCTCCCTCGCCCTTCAAAAGCGTTAGAAGAATAATAATAACAAATCAACGTTATTAATGAGAAGAAAGCAGAAATCCGAGTTGAAAAAGAAAATTCGAAAATAAATTCCGTTGGAGATAAGGCAAGCGATACGGAAGAAATGAGTTGTCTTAACATTTTCAAAAAGTTTTAAAACTTCATTTAAAAGATTTATTTCATACCCCCAGAGTGGATGCAGGCTTCTCGGGGTGCTTCGGCATCGGGGGGTTCATCGCCAGCTCCCTCGGATGGGAAGCGCAAGTTCAGGACATTGTCTCGCTCGCCGATCAGCGGCGGTGGCGACGGTAAAACCTCAGCCACCCCGAAAATGCTTCCCAAGTCAGCATCTTAAGTCTTTCCCTCTTTCTGCCCCCGTCGAGAGGGGGAGCGGTTCCTACGGGGTAAACCCTCCCGGCAGCGGCTCTCCCCCGCAAACGCAAAGTTACGCTTCTTGTATAAAGATTCCCCGACGCATAAAAAGTTCTGCCGTTTCAGGCTACGGAGGATTTTCGCCGAAGACTTTCCTGGGGAAAATAATCACAATCATCTATGCCACCATCGGGATACCACTGATGCTGCTCTATCTCTCGAGCGTGGGAAGCGTTCTGTCCCGCTGCGCCAGGGGAGTCTGCTCGAGAACCCTCTGCTGCTGCCTCTGCAGCAATTGCGGATACTGCTGCTACGACGAGAAAAGAATGCAGGAGAAGGAACGGAGGATGAAGAAGAAGCGAGAGCTCGAGGAGCTGCATCAACGACAGCTTCAGGTTAGTTAAATTTTCTCTTTTCGAAGTGGGCTCCGAAGGTGCAATTTGGAAAATCTCGCGCTCCGCTTTGTGAAACGAACGCTGCCGTTTCCGGAACCCATTTTCCAAATATAAATCCAAATCGGTGGAAAATGATAAAATTAATCGAAGGCCTTCCTCGCGGAAAATTCTGCACCAGACGGTGGAACGTTTTCGAGTAATGGTGGAAATTTTGCCTCTTTTGGAGGAGCGTTTTGATAGTAAAACTCGGGTTTTTCACGGCGTTTCCAACAGAATCAGGAGGTTTTTCGAACAAAATAATTTAAACGTAAAAATTTGACCCGCGCGAAAAAACTAAATCATCCCGGACGTTGCGGACCTCAATTCGAACTGCCCCGTGCCGATCACTAAAAAGTGTCGTCCGTTGCAGGAACCTTTTTACGTCCGCTCATCTTCGTCCATCAGCGGTTTCACGACGGCGGCAAACACGGTCTCCAGCATCTCCG
Organism: Ricinus marginatus; assembly: GCA_028565995.1. Taxonomy (NCBI): domain Eukaryota; kingdom Metazoa; phylum Arthropoda; class Insecta; order Psocodea; family Ricinidae; genus Ricinus; species Ricinus marginatus. The sequence continues at coordinate 12,600 of JAOWBB010004994.1, read as the reverse complement.
AGACGAAGGACTTCGAAGAGGACTGGAACATGAAAAGTACGGGAAGCATTCTCGCCCCGCTGGGACTGTGCCTCATGATTATGCTCACCTACATCATCACCGGCTCCGTTCTCTTGATAAAACTGGAATCGTGGCCGTTCCTCGACTGCTGCTACTTTTGCTTCATGAGTTTAAGCACGATCAACTTATCGGATATTATAATACTCAAGAACAATATAAAAAACACGACCATTTGGCTGTGCTCCATGTACATACTGACGGGACTGGCGTTAACCGCCATGTGTTTTAACATCCTTCATGAGGAGCTCCTCAAGAGACTCAAAAAACAGCTCATGAACGGTCTGACGGTGAAGAAGGAGACCGCGGCGAAGAAGAGTCCGGCACAGGTCGAGGAAACGGGACCCGATTTGTATTCGCCCTCCTGATATAAGGAACTGGAGTCCGACGGAAAGTTGGCTCTGGAGTGCGAGATCGTTGCCATAAAGCACAAGAACTGCGTCGATATCGTCAATTCGACAGTGGGTTCCGAGAAACTCTGCAACAGCACTTTCAAAGCTGCTGACATCACCCCCGCGACCGTGTTTGCCTTGCCTCAGAGCGATGACAAATCGGGAGCTTAGGCCACTGGGAAGGGACCCGGACGCAGAATCTTTTTATCTGCAATTTTTCACAACAGACTTATATTTTTAATCGGATTATCTCGTTTGCACGTTGGCAGCATTTCTTTTCGTTCGGCGGTGGCTCTTCCCCCGTCAGCGCCCCGAAGCCTCTGCTGCTGCGGATTATTCATAAAAAATTCACACTCTTCTAATTCATTAGGTGAAGAAATTTTTAAGCTTTTCCTACTTTTCATCCCCGTAACGTTTCGAATTTAAGACGTTTTTTAACTTCATCCCCTATTCCCTACCCTCGAGGAAAAAAACGAAATATACAAAATGGGCAACGTTTCTCACTCCTAACCGCATTTTTTCTAGCATTTCCATTACTTACGTTCCGTCGTTTAAGAAGCGTGAATTTTTCAGTTCTCCATCCAAAAAAATTCCAGAGCCAATTTTTATTTTTTTCACCGATTTACTTTTCCCTTTCGGCGTTCCCACGAGTTATACCGCAGCTCTCGGCAACGGGATAAAATGGCTCTCAGCATCTTACGAATACCAAAACCGCAACGGAGCAAATATTTCTCTTTTCAACATATTCCATTTGTTAAGCATCGTATTCTTTGTTTGATTAAAAAAGACAATTTGTCTGGAAAGGGAAGTGATAAAACTACATTTTACTCGTGAAATTTTGACAATGGATTTGAACCAAAAGGAAAAAAAATTAATTCCACGTTCAAATCTGAAAAGTCGGAGATGGTGATGGGCTTTCAAAAACTTCAATGAATCGAGAAAGCGTAAAAAACGTTTTCACATGAGCATTATCAACCATCATTTGGTTTTTAACTATTAATAATTTACATGTTGTGAGTAATTTTATATTAAATTTTAATAAAGTTCAATATGATAAAAAAATCGTAATTTCTTTATATCTTTAAAAATTTTGACTTTAGTTTTACTAAGGCCTTTCCTATAGCATAAATCCTTTTTAACTAGTTTTATAAAATTTTTTTTGAGAAACTGAAATCTATCCCAAACGTTTTAACGAAATTAATTTATGAGAAGACTTCGAAATATTACAAATTAGAATTAACTTTATATGCATATATAAATGCAGATTTACATTACAATAAAATTTTTTATCAAATGATCTAAGGAGTTTTTTTCAACCAAAATTAAAAATATGAGACTAGTTCAACTGTTCAGTTCCTTGCAACATATCAGAATTTTTTTTCTCATCCGGCCCTTTTCCACGGAGCAGAACATTTGGAAGACAAATATCAAAATATTAACACTTTCTAAAAAATATTAGTTTATCTTTAAAATAAGATCAAGCGAATGAATTTCATTATTTTATTTAATAATATAAATTTTGAAAAAAATTAACTTAAATAGGCAACAGGTTCCGAAGCCTGATGAAGCTCAGAATACATAAATCAGCGTCAACTTTTCCATGTAATGGAACTATCCTTAACAGGCCAATTGAAAGCTTTTAACAACTTAAACAAATATCAAGTTGACAGTGTATCACATTTTGGCAATTTCTCTTTCTCATATTCACTACACAATATTAAAGATTAATATAAAAAATGTTTAGGTTCTCAGAATTATTTAAACTAAATTTTTTAACTTGTTTTTACATTAGCATTCATAATTTTTTTTATCGTGACTTTTACAAACGGATGAACAACCTTAATATTCTCATTTGATTGTACATCTTCAAAGTAAACAAAAAACGTCTCATTTGCAGGGATTTAAGACATCAGTTTTGAAGATCTCCCTTTAAAACTTCAAAACAAACTTCACACACTCGCACCGGTTTATTTATTTTGTACTTTATGATTGGTACATCCAGCTCCGAACACTTACTGCAAAGTAATCGACCGCAGTGACGACTGTAACAAATATTTTACATCAAAAAATATATAGATAAATAATTGTGAACCTCATCTAAAATACGTTTTATATTAATTACCAGTGATGTTTTCTAAGTGCGATGGTGAATTTGCTACCGCATTCTAAACAAATGTCACCTTCAGACCAAGGAGGCTCCTTTTCCAAACTATCAAGAAGACTAACTAACAATTGTTTCGTTGCTACTTGATAATTGAATAAAGTGATGCCGTCAAAATTCATGCATCCCAAGCACGCTCCCGCTTTCACTAAAGTACGGCATAGATTGCCGTTACCTTTCATGTAAGCCAATAATAAGGCTGAAAAAAATTGAACACATTAATAATAATCAAAATTTAAAACAACAAAATACTAATTAAAAGAAATGAAATTTTCTAAGTTAAAAAGACTATTTTCTGGCATAAATGAAGAACTTAATTTACCCGTATTTCCTCGTAGATCGCGTTTGTCCAAAGGAAAATCAGACATGGTTTCAATGAAGAAATTACAAATTGCCGCTGCATTCTCCTTCGCGTAAATAGCCAGCACATGAAGCGGATTTTGGCCCTTCAAATTTATCATTTCCGCATCTAATGAAGATTCCATGAGAAGTACCCTAAAATAATGGTATTGTAAATTTATCTTAGTTCAAAAAATCAAAAAAAATTATTAAATTTCAACACTTCATACTTTGCTACTGCCAAATGACCTTCCTTGCAAGCAATATGGAGGGCATTATTTCCATCCGTGTCACACATATCTGGTTTGGCGTCGTTTTGAAGCAAAGCACTTACGACAACAGCATGACCTTTACTGGCAGCAACATGAAGAGCAGTTTGACTACATGCATCCACTTCATTTACCTGTAATGAAATTCAGTAATTTTTTCAAATTCACACTAAAAACTTATCATATAAAGCCTGATGATGATAATGATAATGATGATGATGATGATGATGATGATGATGATAATAATAATAATAATAATAATAATAATAATAATAATAATAATAACAATAATAATAATAATAATAATAACAATAATAATAATAATAATAATAACAATAATAATAATAATAATAATAATAATAATACCTTAGCACCAGATAAAATTAAACTTCTAACCAGAACTTCATTTCCTCCCGCAGCTGCCAGATGCAGTGGTGGTGTCTGTGTCGAATCTCTGACCCTCGAATTTACATCAACATGAATGGCCAATAAAAACAATACATTTTCGACTTGATTATTCTGTAGTGCTACGTGAAGGAAGTTTTGTCCTTTGTTATTAAACTTGAATATAAAATAAATGAAATTAATATGTGAAAAAATTCATTGCCAATTCAAAATGCTGAACTCTGCAGCATAGCATATTACATTCACAAACCTGTATAACAAAAAAAGATAAAAAAAATTGGCTATACCTGTTCGGCTGCAGTCGGTAATTTATCCAATATTGCTTGGGCTGCTTTATTGTTCCTGTAAGTCAGAGCAGCTGCAAATGGTGTCAAACCACTATTGTCTCTTAAGGTTAAATCTAATCCTGGATGACATAACAGTAAGGCAATTATATCCTTATGCTGGTTTTGAATAGCTACGTGTAATGGAGTCTTGTCTTCAGCATCCTGAAAAATTAATTTTAAATTGTAATACCAAATTAAAAAGCTTAACAAAATCATTACAGAGACTTTATTTTTAAAAGTTTCAAACACCTCTATTTTAATTTTATAAACTAAGAAAAAATGGAATTACTATACCGTTTTGTTAACCGAAGAACCATGTTCAAGAAGAGTCTGTACCACATCTACCAAACCCCACTGGCAACATAAATGTAGAGGTGTACAACCATCTCGAGCTTCCTCACCTCCTTTTCCTTCTGGTGAAGGCCTGAAATAAAAAGCAAAACAAATGGTTTTCAATTATAAGAAAAATAAATTTTAATAAAATCTCAGTTTTTTTGCCGCTGAATAGAGAAAATTATTTTCAGCGCAAAAAGGATACAACAAAATGGGAATTTTAAATTAAGAATCAAATTTTTTTCTTGATAGCAAGGTGTTTCAGACATAGAGCATGAATCAAATATACAAGCTTCTCTAACTAATCATCATTCAAGATAAATAATTTTATGGACATTACCTCCTTGGTGTGTTGAGATCACAGCCGCTTTGAATTAAAAATTTGGCAACTGGCTGATTATTTTCATCGATCGCTCGGTGCAATAATGTTTGATAACATCCTTCAGGTCCTTCTCCCCAGGCATCTGTATCAACTCCATTTCTGAAAATTTAATAAATAAATCACTAATATATTTTTTCTATGCATAAATATATCATTAATTCTTAATTTTTTACCTTACTAAAATGGAAGCAATGTCTTCTTGGTCACTGATCAAAGCTGCCCAAAGAGGGCAATGACCTAATTGATTAGGCACAGACATATCCACTCCTCGCCTACATAAGGAATCTACCACTTCTGGAAGCCTATTTTCAATGCTAAGATGAAGAGGGGTTAAACCATCTCTTGTCCTAAAATATTGTTAAAAATATCATAAATCACTTCTGTAGAAAATAAATTTGATATCAATTTATGTAGCTTTCGTTTTCTTAAAGTTAATCATCTTACATGGCATTAATGTCCGCCCCATTCTGTAATAAGAAAATAGCTGTTTCTGAATGATTATTAACAATTGCCTGATGTAAAACTGTTAATCCATCGGCATTTTTTATACTCAAATCAGCTCCACCTTCTAATAACTTAGGAATACATTCTTTAAAATCGACAAGAAGAGCCAGTGATAATGGTGTATTTCCATTTGAATCTTTCAAATTACAATCTAAACTATCTGTAGATTCATTTGCCAGCAAATGTTCTACAAGAATATCTATTACTTCGGAATGATGATGAATAATTGCATAATGCAAACATGTCTGTTTGAACCTATAATAAAATAGTTACTAATTAAATCATATTTATGTATTTATTTTTAAATTTAAAAATGATGATCAATATGTAAAACAATTTTAAAATAACATTTTACAGATTCTTACCCTGAGTATTCGCAGTCAATCGGTAATTTTTTGTTAGAAGGTGGTGAGATCGTTTCAATATTGACGTTGGCTCCACTATTTAAAAGTTTCGCCACTAATCTGGTATGTCCTAACATGCAGGCCAAATGAAGTGCAGTCTCTCCGAATCTATTCATATGATTAACACTGATTGCGTCTATTGAAATGTTTTCCATTAAAAACAGTGCAGAATCTTCTAAATTTTCCATTATGATCAGTTGAAGAAGTGAATCCCTATCAGTTGAGCATACCTTGAAATCATAAATAAGAATTAAAATCACAACAATTTTAAATAAAAATTTAATATAAATAATAATTTAATAAAAACAAAAATATTTTCTCAAACTTAAAGTTTCCGACATTTTTCCTTCATTGTAATAATTATGTACATTAATTTATCAATTTCAATACTAAATTAAAAATAATTATTTAAAACATGAATTTATAAATAAGAAACTTAAAAAAAATTAAGCAATAATATGAAAGAATCATTATTCAAACGGCAAATGACTAAAAACTCATAAACCACTAAAATAAATAAAATTCTAAATTGGGATATAAAAAATTTAATTATTTAAAAAACCATATAAAATAAAGATTTTGATTTTAGCAAATAATTCTGGTACAATTTTTAAAAGCAAATTCAAAACAAATGAATTTCAACACTTACAACATCAGCTCTAGCGTTTTTGGCTAATAATTTTTTTGCAAAGTTTTGTTCTCTTTGATGAAGAGCATACCATAAGGGTGGATAACCATCATTTGTTTTTGCATTTATATCAATAGATCCTTCTTGCAAAAGAATATCCAAAATGTCTGAATTTTTTGCCATTACTGCAATATGAAGTGGAGTGCTGAGAAAAAAAAATTTTTTCATTAACAATTCAAACTTAAAGCTTATCTATTGTTATTATACATTCATTTTTAATTTATTTAAATAATAGTATATATTTCCAGCTATTAACAAGAAATTAGAATCGATTTTGTTTTATGATGTGTTTCTTTTACTTACAATCCTTCTATATTTTTTTTGCTTGGATCAAGTCCCTTATCGAGCAACATTTGAATAATCTGTACTATTTTATTGTCATTTAAGGAAACTTCATCATTAAAATTTTCCATGGAAAAAGGTCCCCTAGTAACCGCCCCATCTAAAGAAAGTACAGATTCCGAATGTGTACAAGCCAGATGAAGACAGGTGTCTAAAGTATTTGGAGTCACGCAGAAAACGTCAGCATTTTGATTTATTAGAAACTCAGCAGAATATGTATCACCTGAAATTGAAAATGTATCATATGAATGGAATGTAAAACGAGATCCTAGATAGTCAATACATTTCATCAAATAAGACATGAAATTTTTTAGGTGAAAAAATTTCTTAACTCTTAACATTAATATTGTCCTTGATAACAGCTTTCATCGAACCCGGATTCACATTTTTTAAGAAAATTAGAAAATGTATTTTGTGAATCTGTCAATCATTATTAATGATCATTATGTTAATGTTAAATAAGGTTATATTATATTTATACATTAACATATTACTATCATTGCTATTATTATTATTATTTATAATATAGATAATAATGATGTATATAATTATAATACATATAATATAAATAATATATATAATATATATATTAGTTATAACTATAATACGTATAATATCGTAACTATATATAAAATGTTAATATCGTTGCATAAAATTTTCTGGAATGTTCCACAGTAACAATGTATTAGACATTTAGCAGATGCGATTCATTTTTTTTTTCTTATAATAAGAAAATCATGTTTACTTTTTAAATATTATTGAAATCTTTTAAAATTTTTATTAACTCGTTCCAATATAGTAGTATCATTTTCAAAACCGGAAGTCGAAATATATTATTCGAAATAAATGCTTGAATGCAGTTTTTGATATCGAAATGGGTGGAGGATAAAAATAATGCTTAAATTACTTAAGGCTTGGTCTCATAAAATAGTCTGAAGTATAGATTCAATGCATATTTTAAACTGTTATTTATTCCTTTCATATATTCTTAAATTATATTGTCTAATTAACTGTTTTGGCAACTGCAAATCAGATTGTAGATCTGATTTTTTTTCATTTACTTAAAAGCACAATAAGATTAAAAATATATGGATTACAAAAGTTCATGTTAATGCTTTTAGGCCACATAGAAATCGCCAAACTAAATAAATAGTGCTGCACTCTTATAATGTCAATCCTTACAATAACAAGAATTCCCAGTTTTGTTTCTATCTAAAGATGTGTTGTGCACATATATGTAATGACTTCCATTAAGAGAAATCCTATTCGTTGAAAAATATAGAATTGTTTATAGCTTTCAAATAATAATATCTTATGCTATATAAGACAAAAAAAAATTATATACAGATTTGATAAATATCGCCGCTTTATTTGTATTTGTCCGAGTATCGAAATTCAATATTGATTTGGCAATCTTGACGAAATTTAGTTACGAAAATTGCTTGCATATCACGAAGAACGTTTTAGCTTTTGAGGACGCATTTCGATTCGCCACTTAAACTTATTATACTTTATTATATTAGACAGAAACTCATTTTTTCCCGAGCCTTTAAATTTTATTACTAAAAAAATATATATTCAAATTAATAGAAATTTATAATGGGAGAACAAAGAAGCCAAAAAGTGTAAAAATCATTACGGAGGAGACAAATTTGAGATTTTTGATTTAAAAAATCTAACTGCGATGAAAAGTACATGTTAATTTATCTCAGTTATACTTTTTATACTATTTAAACATAAATATTTTATTTTTCCAATTTATTTTCTTATTTAATTTTTCAAAATATTACATTAGCGGAATCTGAAATAGCGAATTCTTCCCCAGTGAGTAAATGGTCTTGAAACTTTGAGGAAATTTAATTTTTTTTATTCAATGGTAGACTGAATAAGACTTTTTATTTAATCTTATTTAACGTTGAATCAACAACTTACTTATTTCTGCAAGATCATTAAAATATGCTTTATTTATAATAATTAAATATTCCTGGAAATATTTTTAAGAATCAAATGTTAATGTTTTTTAAACTTCAAAAGTCACAAAGTTAGAAATAAAATACGATGTTAAATAAAATCCTGTAAGGATAAATTCAACAATTTTTTTTCATTTATATATTCTAATAAAAAATTCAATTTGCAAATATGAAACTCTATTAATAGGAATTGTTTCCTTTCTTAGAATAAAAATTCTTGAACTCATATCTGATAGGCATTTCACGACCATGTTGGAAAGGAATTTTCAAATAAATTCGATGCATAATTCTCAAAGAAGATATCGGGCAGCTTCACAAATTCCGGTCACCGTCATCGCAATAACCTGTGATCACAGTCACAGCCATAACTGTGTTACATTCGAATCGATATTGTTACCTCTCTGAATTGCTCTTTGTAAAAGACTCCACGAAAACTGATCTTTGGCATTGACATCGGCTCTGAACTTGCAAAGGGTGGTCGCTATCGCAGTCTGCTTTTCGCTTAATGCCAAACCCAAAGGCAAATTTCCGTTATCGTCCAACTGATTTATGATTTTCGCGACCTGCAAAAGAAGGTATGGGTAAAATTAAGATCTGAAGCACTAGAGACACGTATATTTTTTAATCCAGGTAAAAAAAAACCGAAAGAAAAAAATGCAGCCAACATGAGCGTTAAAAAAAATGCTTTAGGGATTCGAGCCGAATCCGTTATCTCGGCTTAAAACACAAAAACACGAACAAGGGCAGCAAGTCATTGACCACCGAAGACAGCTGATCCCCCACCATCCTGAACGATGCGATCCGCTTCTGCACATTCTCCAACTGAGTCAGTGTGTCGTGAGATTTCCTAGTGGCGCCATTCACACCTTCTAAACACAGAATGTACGTATCTTTATTCATTTAAGAATATAACATCTCGCTGATCGCTTATGAGAATCCATGTGGCTTGTATCTGATTTTCCTTTTTTTTTTTTTTTCTTTTTTTATTCGTTCACTTTCGTGATTCAATATCCGTTTCGCGACGTGTACGGAAATGCGTTCGCAGGAATAAAGGACGCAAGCTTGACAAGCGACTCCAAAGCGAAGGAATCTTTCGTTTTAACCTTAAGAACGAAAGTTTCATTTGTCGAAGCAGCGAACGACGTTGGCCTTGTGAATTATCCCAGGAGATAAGCCGACAACGGCAGCGGAAATGTGCTAAAAAAGCTGATTTTAAAATCGAAATGGCACCAAAAAAACAATCTTTGTTGAATTTTTTAACTTAACTAATTCGTTTTCGATTACATATTTTCTTTACGAAACCGACCTAAAACCGTACTGATACAATCAATTTATTTATTATTTTTATTATTATATGATCTCCATTTAAAAAATTTACTTCCCGGCAGTTTATTGAACGTTAAGATTTCGATATCAAACTCAAAAACAGAATTAATACGAAAGATTTTATACATAAATTGCTTCGCAAAAAGGATCCCGAATTGATTTCGGCGTGTAAAAAAAAAAAAAAAAAAAAAAAGACGAAAAATGACTTCGGTCAGGAGAGAAATTTTAAACATTTAAATTCTGCCGATAATTTTTTCATAATGAACCCAATCTTATTAAATAATAAAACGTACAGGGGGCTTTGAAAAATAATAAACGAAATATATTTACAAAAATATTTTACAAAAAAGCTGATGCGCGTTATCTCTTTTTATCATTGAAGTGGCACGAAATTTACATTTGTTGTCTCCTTAATGTAAACTGGCTCCGAGAAGTTACACATTGTTAAACAATGGCCATAATTTCATTCAACGCTGACGTACATTTTTTAAAAAATGAATTAATCTTTTTTTATAAAACATCCTTTTATTGCTCAAACTTAACTACAAAATGTTTTTACAATTAAAAATGTATTAAAGAAATAAATGTTTCCTGTTATTTATTAATTTAATATTCATTATCAAAAAGACCTCCAGCGCTCCAAATCGATGTATTTAAACGGGGTGTTGGAACCCATTTACATATTTTCTATTTCCTATTTATACTTGAAAGGGATATTTTTTATTTCGGTTCTCAGCAAGAGCGGCTTGTATCAAATAAAAATATATGCTCGAGAACACTTTGAATCTAACAATATTTAATATAATTAAAATAAGCAACGAATTTATTTAATGGCCCGGCAATTTTATTTTAAAAATGCGACTAAGTATCTACAGCACTTATAAAAATATCATTATTGGGAATATTCATATAAAATTATTTAATACTCCCAACTTCGGAATCTCCCGAACTTCAATTATAGCAATCTAACTAAACAAGTAAAGAAGAAAAAATTATTTTTGCCTTTCTTTTTTTAGAATGGAAATGTTTTTTTTGCAACCATCCTTAAATTCTTATTCATCAATTTTCAAATCATATAACTATAAATAATAATAAAAATTTCAAACCTTTATTTAATAATTTTATTATTTATCTAACAAAAGTTAAATTTCAAAATGAAACTGGAGATTAGTCGTATAGTAAGAGAATCCTAATCGCCCCGAATCAGTTTAATTTTTGAGTCGTATTATTAACATTTACAAGAGTAAAATATTCAGATAAAAGCAGGATTTCTTTAAATGTTCAGTAAATAAAAAATGCACAGGCTATTTAATGTTACAAAAAAAAAATAAATTTATTATAACAAGCTCATAACGCCTGATCAGCTGCAACTATTTCGTTGAGGTAATCAGTTTTACCAGCTAATTTCAGTGCAATTTTTTTTCTCGTTTCTCCCGTTATTTTCTGCATTATTCTCATGTCTGATTGTAAAACTTTATTTTTAATCACAATTATCCTTCACATTTAAAGCAATCAACCTAAAAGCTATGTATTTTAATTTTTTAACCTCTCTCTCGCCCTCCCTCGATCAAAATGTATAAATTAAAAACTAAACTTCGTACTACAACATTCAAATGATCAATTAACGATAGATTAATTTTTTTATTGTTTATTAATCAGATACTAAACACATCACGTTAATAAATGATATTATTATTAATCACATACTAAAAAGTTAATCTGTGCGATCAGTTATAACATAAATTGCCACGTTCAAAGCCTGACAAAAACATATTAGTTTTTCAAACTGCAATTGTTTTCTTTTCATCAATAAAAAATAGAGGTAAATTTTATATTTGGGTAAATTTATGGAAAAAATTTTAATAAAAATTCTGAGAGGGCAGTTCTCAAGCAACCTTCTTGATTTTCAATTATTCGAAATTAAATTCTTGACTGTCGACGGCAATTAAGTGCTGGGAATGAAAAGAGCCTCAACGACGAATTAAGAATGAAGAACATAAATATGAATAAATCCAAATTTTCAATTATTTAATATATCAGTTTTCAAAAATGAAGAAATTTAAATTGTTTGATTGAGGAATTGGTGAACTTCATATTTAAAAAGAAAAATAATAACAATAATCAATTTAATGCTTTTTAATTAAAAACAATGATTTAAACACTAATTCAATGATAATTCATTTTAGATTAAAAATATATTCTATAATATTTCAATCTAATCATTTCTGATTTACATTTAAATATTAAGCATAAAGTCGGATATATAATAAAATTTCGTAAAATTTTAATTTAACCACTTCAGATTTTTCAACGCTTCTCATAATAAACAATTATTGCAATAGCAGCAAAATAATTCGAAGTTGAATCATCTTAAAATTTCTTTCTATTTCTATATAAATTATTATATTGACATTTTCTATTGATCACATAATTCAAAATAGCAATATTTCACTTAAAAACCATAAATCGTCTATAAACCCAACAAGACTATTTCCTTGATATTTCTACCGATTTAGACCAAAATTTGTTGAAAACATTCTTTGAATTATTTTCCACAAATTAGAGATTCATTTTTTCCAGTAGCATCATTAATTATAATAAATTTATTAATGCTTAAACAATCTAATTTTGTTATCTTAGTGCATTAAACAAACTATAGAGACTTTCATATCAGAGAATTGTAACTTTCAAAAAAAAACTTT
>JAOWBB010004983.1:13774-32727 GCA_028565995.1 Ricinus marginatus | reverse complement strand
CCCCCCCCCCCCCCCCCCCCCCCCCCCCCCCCCCCCCCCCCCCCCCCCCAAATCGTGTCAGTTTAATTAAGATGTGCCCTCAGATATCGTTACCCGAAGTAAAATTTCGCCACTCTCATTTGGGACTTCGATCAGCAATTTTTTTTCACCCCCAACCCCCCCTTACCCCCCACCCTCCCCCGGAGACCTGAAAAATTACCTGAATTTAACGTTTCCAATCTTACGAAAATTCAATTTAATCACTTTACGGAATTGGAGCGCCACTAAAATACATAAAAAAAAAAAAAAAAAAAAAATCATTTCGTACAGTTTATTCATGTATCGCCTTTCGATCCGAATTAATAACTCGAAATTAGATGCCGTTAAATTTAAAATAATTAAAGTTAACTTTAAAAAAAAAATAATAATAATAATAATAATAATAAAATAAAAGTTTTTGCTTTTTTCTTTTCAAATACGACTGCAGCAGGAAGGAAAGGAGTTCACGAAAAGAAAATCTTCCTGTGGATAAATCCATGTTTATGCACTAAACATGTATCCCGATAACTCCGTGTCGCTCTCGCGCGTTGCGCACTCGATAATATTATTTTTAATTATGTTTTCGAATCATGTGATGTAAAATTGTTCTTGTGTTTTACGTGAAACTAAGTTTTAGGGAATGCGAATGAAAAATTTTTCCTATTTCACCCCCTTCGGTGTATTAGCTGATCCAAACGTGCATGCTTCGAATAAAGGAACGCGGTCGTGTATCATTCCCGAATTTCATTTTCCTGCAGGAATCCAGCGTTTAAGCGTCGGAAGAAAAAAATTTTAGGTGGAAAACGTCAATTTTAATAAAGAAGCCTTGCATCTTAAACCAACCTTTTTTTTTTAAACAGTCGCCTTTGAGGAAAGTCATTTACATTCCAAAAGCGTTGTCTCCCATTTCTACAATGGCAGATTAATGATCTTATTTAATTTGAAAAAGGACAAAAAATGCCTTCACTCACAGATAAATATCATTACATTAATCAAATAAGAATAAAATTCGTTTTTTATTTTTTTTTATCTCATTTAAAGGTAGAGGTTCAAACTGGTCGGGAATCCTTTTTTTTGCTAAAAGAAAAATGTTTAAGGGTTGATTTCATGTTTCTTTCATACGTAACCAAGAATTTAAAAGTTTCGAGTCATTACGCGGCATATATATTTTTTATATTTCGGGGTTAAGTTAATATGAACCCGATTCGAATAACCGGTTTTTATTATAGAAATATTGTTTTCCCAATGCATTTTTTCCCGTGACCGATTCGAAAAAGAACCCTTGAGGGTTTAGCATATACTCAATTTTTTGATCCGTCCGATATTAAAGTGATTTCATTTCTTTTTCCGAAGAAGGCTCCAGCGATTTCGGGTCCTTTTCGGCTCTTTAACATGTCGCTGACTCGTAAGAAAGATAAAAGCGGCAAACGGAGAAGATTTTAAATCATTAGACAGACAAAGGGAAAAAAAAAAAAAAATTTACATACAAATGCGGTGTAGCCGGCCGATAAAGGGCTCGGGTGCCTTTTTATTATCGCACGATTTATGCTGCGGGATTTTAGGAATTTTTGGAAAAGGCGAACGTTGGTCTCTCGGGCAACAAAATTTTTCGAATTTCGACAAATCTAAATTCGTTTTTTAACGCGAACCTTCGCTAAATTCAGTTTTGCCGGCAAAATTCTTTCCTCCCGACGTTGTCCTCCTGCGGGTTTTTACCTTCGGCGAACGTGCGAAACCTTTCTTTTCCGAGAGAAATATTTGCCGTTTGCCGTTTTTTTTTCCCCCCCTTTTCTCCCGCACGCTTCAAGGGCCGAACCGGCCTTCTTTTGATCTTGCCTTTTTCCGCAACATCCCATCGGCTCCGCGTTCTGCGTCAGGTACCTTCCCCGACAGATAATTTGGAGAACAGGACCGCACCGATTCGCCTGCGATGTACCGCGACCATCGCGTTTTCCACTGATTTTTTAACGTTCAGAAACCCATTCCGAAAATAACTTCAATTAGTCAATTTTCCATTGAACCTCTGCCTTTCAGAAATAAGTATATTACCCTTCCGCATACCGAAACGGGCCTCATTTATAACATTCCGTAAAGTTTTTGTTCGAACCTCATTTCACTGTCTTTCGTTTAATATCCGAGTGCTCAGCAATGTCGGATAATGAGTAGAATAATGCCTTGGCAATGTATAAATTATCTATTTAAACTCATTTTATCCTATTTAAATTTATCTTCATCAACGAGCGAAGCGGTTTCATCATTATCCGCGGGTAAATCATTAAGTTCCGTGCCTGCGATTGGATAATTCTGAATGTAACGCACATTTTCATTCCTATTTTTCTTTTTTTTTTTTTATTTTTTGTTAATTTTTGAAAAACATCAAGTGCTTTCCGGCTGCCGCGGATTGTTCCAGCATCGGACTAAGTCCTCGAGTTTTTACGTGAAAAACCTCCTTAACATGCCTGGCCTTTCCACGTTATTAGATCTGCAGCAAACGCAAAAATTTAAGTCAGGGAAAAATAAATGGAATTAGAAGTTCTCGAAAACGCGTAAATTTTTTTTTTTTTTTCTCGGACCATCCGCACAACTGTAAATTAGGGAAAATGCCTTCTGAATGGGAAAGGCTCATTAGAAGAAAGCTCTGTTTTTCAAAACGGATATTTGAAATTCGGGGTAAGGGCGGAAAGGTGGAGAATCCGGGGGAAGCTATCCCGATGCGAAAAAAAAACAAGAAAACCTTCACGGTTTTGCTAGTGGAAAAACCCTCGAAAATATCCATCCTTTCGGGGGTAAAAGTTAAGGTAATGGGTTAATTTCTGCAGTTGAGGACCGAGGTAGAGTTCCCGGGCATACTTCACTTATTGTCACTCAAATTTAAACAGCCTCCGCGATTCTCGTGAGGTGAAAAAGACGAAAATTTCACGGAGGGTCGGGCATAATTTCATCGCGGCCCCCGGTAGGTGGGCCCCGGGGAGAAATGCTAATCTGAAAATCTAACCGCAGGCATAGAACTTTGTGACCCGCATAGCTGCTGACCCGATAGTTGAACTCTATTTCGCTGCATTAAATATTCCGGAAACATAAAATACATAATCAGAATAATTTTTCATCTCCTACGTAATAATTCTAATTGGGACGATGCGAAGAATTTACGCTTGATATAAAGGAAGAAAGTTAAAGCTTTTGCTGCTGAAGATTTTCCGAATGAGACTTTTACTTCATCCCATTCGGAAACTTTTTTTTTTCCTTTTTACGAAAAATTCCACAATTTGTTGATCTTATTTCTCTTTTCTGATTTTCTTCCCCTTTATTCCCGGTCTTCTTATTATCCAACAGGCTGTGCTGCTGCTGCTATTGTCCTTCGTCCTCCACCTCCTTCATCACGATCGTCGGAGTTTTCTTCCTGGTTTTGGGATACACCCTCCTTGGAGCTTTCATTTTCATGGCACTTGAGGGCGGCTTCAATCCAAAGCCGGTCGAGCTCGCTGACAAATCCGATGATTTTGAGCAAACGGCGAAAAGGCAAAAAATGATATCGAGCGACGAGATCCGGTCCCAGACGGTTGAAAAGCTCTGGAGCATAACGGAAGATCTAAACATTCTCTATAAGGAGAACTGGACCAGGTTGGCGGCGCACGAAGTGCTCAAATTTCAGCAGAGCATAGTGAAAAGTTTGACAAATTACGGGAACAGTGTTACGGTCAAATCGAGTGACGGCAAAGGCACTTCGGTGTACTACACGCAGCACCAGCACCAGTGGAGTTTCGCTTCCAGTTTTCTGTATTCGCTGACTCTTATCACAACCATTGGTAAGTTGCCCGTTAAAATACGTGAAACATTGCATTGGCTATGATTTTTTCCTTTTTACACGTGTAACGGAACGTTCAATCTCCGAGGGGGTAACGTAAAATTCTTAAGGCCTTATTCCTTTGAATATTTTTTTTTTTTTTTTGCTTAACAAAATCTGAAAATTTATGGGGTTTTGCTCCTCGGGTGAAAATGGTTAAGGTTACCACATTTTGAAGAGTTCATCGCGGTTCGTTATTTTTTCCATAAATTTCCCTTCGGCAACTACAGCTTTTCAGCAATTAAAATTTATTATACGACTGCCAGCCTCCTCTCGTGTAAAACATTTCCGAAGAGGCTGAAATCATAGTACCTGGAGAGTGAAAGCGTTTGGTTTTTGAGTTCGTTTTGCTTCCGAAAAGGCAAAATGAAATGGGAAACCGGCGATGGGTTGACCAAAAGCAAATTTTCTTTATCTGCAGCGCGTTCCCCGTTCACCCGTCCGCGGATTTTTCCTCATGATTTTCCACGCGCCGAAATAAAATCCATTTCGAATTTTTTCCCGGCGATGCATCAGAGAAATGGAAAAAAAAAAAAAATTATTTTCCCGAATGCCTGCTCCGCAGCGGCGTAAAAGCGTAAAAGTCTGACATGGGACCAACATTTACGCCCCAGAGTTAGGAATCTATGACCGGCACCAATGAAAGTTACATGCTCGACCTCAGTAATAAATTTATGTCCGCATATGGGAGACCAGGATTTCTACGATGCAGCCTTCGCTTAATAGAAACTGCCGTCGTCCCTTAAATTTATTACAGACAAAAAACATATTTGATACATCTGCTTGTTATATTAGCCACAAATTGCGGGAAGTAAGGTTAGGTTGGACGCAGCGTCGGTCTCGAAGCTGGTGGATTTTATTTTCGATTTATCATTCCCTTTCCAGACCCGAAAAAAAAAAAAAAAGGGAAAGAAACTTCGTCATTCCCTAAAATGCTGTTTTTCGAAGGAAGGGAAAACCTTAGAGAGGACTCACTAAGCCGCGGCACTTTCGGGTCCCGGACACAAAAGGAAGCTGCCCCATTTTGGCTCTCGCAATCCTTTTGAAGATTTTCAATACCTGGCTGGCGGAAATTTTCGGCGCAAACAAAAGGCTACCATTTACGACACTACCGAAAGGAAAATACTTCGGGAAATTAAAAAGTTTACTTTGATAAACTTTCCGTATAAACGTGGCGTAATTCATCTTTTTCCATCCAGCAGCTTTCGGAAGAAACCTTAAAACTTCTAGAATTCTAATAGAATTTCGTTATTTTTTTTTTTTCTTCTTTTCTTTTCTTTCTTGCTCCTCAGTTTATATAACGCCAATATGAACAATACATACCCTTGTTTCTTGTTTTTTTTTTTTTTTGTGTTTTTGTATTATTTCGCAGATGCTTTATTGTTTCGTGTATTCCGCTTTTTAATTACCTGCGATTACAATAATGCCAGTCATTTTCGGTCGAACAAAAAAGTAGTTTTTTCCTTTTTTTTTTTGTTTATAAGCAAAAAAAAAAAAAAAAAAAATAAGCTGCATGTAAAATATGGAATACAAAGCAATTTCGTTTGTTAAAAAGAGTAAGGTTAGAGAGGAGAAGAGGAAATTTTTAATTTTCTGACTTTGACCGTAACATTTTAATTTATTACACGAAACAAAGCTTCATTGCCCGCTTTCTGCAATCATTTCGTGTACATATCTGGAGCCTTGGCGCAAAATTTGGTCAGGATCAACATGTTCGATTCCCCGGATAAACCTTTTCATCGGTGCCACGTGAACTTTTATATATTATTACATTCGCGGCGTAATTTCTCCGGGAAAATTTCCCTATGTCGACGTCTCTTCAAATGAAAAAGAAAAAACCCGAATCGATCGGCCGACCCGTTTTTTTAGACTTGCTCTTTACACGTATGGCACAGTCTGTGAGGAATGAAGAAAATAAAGCCTCAGCTAGACGTCCCTTATCCGTTATTGCTAAAATTCTACAAGTATAATGCCATTATTCGGTCTTGAATGGAATTATTCCCCGCTGCTGCAATTATACAACAGCGTCAGGCGTCGCATTTCAAGATCTTAATTTAGTTTATTTATCGAAGGCAAATTATATTTCATTATTTTATTATTTTCCTCACTCGTTATTTCTCTAACGAGGTTTAAAATGCTTCGAAATATCAAATGACTAATGCCCTAATGGAGAACGGTCTGGCTGCGAGGCGAAAGCCCCCGGGGAGGTGAAAAATCTCCGAGTAAACATTTTAGATAAATTACTTTTTTGTTGTTTTACATTAAAATGGCCGTCGTCTTAAGTAGAGATGGCGAAACTGAATTCGAGACGCATTTTTCTTCCGGGACCTGCAATTAATTTCAGTCATCGGAGTGCTCCGTTTCGGAAAATCCCATAGACAAATGTCTCCGTCTATTTCCCTAATGAATTTCGAACGGTCGAATCTCCTCAGACATGTTAAGTGTAAGAACAAATTGCTCGTAAATTCGTCAAGTTAGTTGCGTTTAATCAGTTTTGAACGCGTTCTAACTCTTGCGGGGGCATCCTTTAATCCCCTGCGAAATCGCATCACCGCAGACGGAGATGAAATGCAGGAAATGCGTCACAGTTTGCGTCAGACTGATAAACGGAAGTGAAATAATTTTCCGTTTGAAATTTCACCGCGGGCCGGAAATCCATTTCCCAATTAAAATTTACCGCATCACCCTCCTCTTTTTCTCCTCGGACCCACCCCCACACCCCGAGACGGCGGTGGTAAGTTACACGTCAAAAACGAAATTTTTCCAACTTCAGATTTCGCACGGGATCCGGCATGATAATTCGCGTTGCCGATCGTCAGCAATTTTCGTCCATAAGGCTCGGGCAAAACATCGAATTGCCACCTCTTTCGTTTGGTCCGCCGCCGAAAGGAATAAAATAAAAAGACGCGATCGAAAATTTACGCTAATGGATCTTCGATGGGCACCGCAAGCGAAACGTTTCAGGTCTCAACCTTTTTGTCCAGACATGCAATTAGTTCTTTATTTAGTGCATAATCGTTTGATCTCCTCCGGCAGAAAGCTCTTCGAGAGGGGGTTTTTGAGCTTATCACGCAAGCAAAAAAGTGATGTTACCACATGGAACCGATGGCCGTGTAATCGTCTGAAATTCAACAAGCCATGTAAAAAAATAAAAGAGGCCTTTTCGAATCGCGATATAAAAGTCAAAATTCTTTTTTTAAAGGACGTCTGCGGTAGGATTTTACCGCCGCAAGAATAAATGCTTTGGGCGCAGCGCATGGGAGGACGCAGCAGCCAGGGCTTGATTTCAGTCCTTTCGTCATCCGACGTCTCCGTATTTACAAGAAAAATCGGGAAAATATACGGAAATCTAAATCTTTTGCACCTTAACGCTATCAGCATTTTTCCAGAGGAACTTCGAAAACGACCAAATATTTTTCACTCTGCACTCTCTCCTCTTCCCCGTCGCTTTCTCGAGCAAGGCACGTATATCGCATACATATTTTTCTTCGGCGTATAAAGCGTCTCCGATGCATATATATATATGTATTTTTTCTCTCTCTCTCTCTCTCTTTTTTGCATTTGCAAATTTCCTCAGGAGCGTCGGCAGTTCATCCGCGGACACGGACTTTTCCTGAGCGCGCATCATCCGCGAAAATCTAAAATTCGCTTTATTGCACAAAGCTTGAAATTACGCATTCCGCGGAATGGCGCGAAATGGGATTTGACTCTCCTTGCGTTTGAGTTAAACGCGGAATAAATAATTAAATGTTACCACGACGCACGGCGTCAAATGCAACGTCTCCGCTTTCCAGCGGGCCGGAACCTCGCCCAAAGAGTTAGCTGAGCTTCCCGATGGGCGTTTGTCGAATTTTAAAATGAGATTTTCGATTCGCGCAAAAAATATGAGTTTTAAACCTTCGGGACTCGGTTTGGTTCGAAGGACCCCGCTGAATAAAGCTGTATAGGGACGACAAAAATGATGGTTTCCTCAAAAGGTTCGCCCGGAGCACGGAGCCGTCACCTTACTCCAAACTCCATTAGAGTTGTCTGGAAAGTTGATTTAATTACCATTGTCATAATTAATTTAATGCGAAAATTTATGAATTGTGAGTTATTTAACATTAATTTCCAGTTATAAAGGGATTTGCCGTTATTACAAGTCAGGTTCGCTTCTTCTGCTCGTCCCCCAAAGCTTTCGCGTTGACTGCAAACTATCTGCATTTGCATTAGTTATTTAAGGACAAAATTTCACATTGGGCACCGCCACCGCGACGACGGTGTCGTTGTTTCACCGACTTTTTCGGTCGCACCTTATTTTCCTCCGCCGTGATAAGAGCAGAAACAAAAAGGAAAACAAAGGAAGCGTTTTTCAAGAGAGGCCCGCAGCTCGAAGCTAGAAAAAAAAAATTGGACAACTGCGAAGTGAATAATAAAATAGATAAATAAATTTACCACCTAAATTATACGTCAAGTCTGTAGATAAAAAGGGCTTCTCTTGAAGCTTTACAAGAAATAAGGCTTGTAGCATTTTAAAATCGTTAAATAAATACTTCTAAATTGTTTCCCAGAGTAAATCTTTATAAAAATCTTGTGCAATTTCTCCGGGAAAAGCGGGGGGGAAAAAAGAAAAAAAAGACAAGGAAGATAAAGAAGAAATTCATTATTGTGTCAATGTAAGGGTGAAAGGAAAAGGGAGAGAATTAAGGAATGAAAAATGTTTCACAAAGCTAGTGAAGATGCGGATAAATGTCAGTATAACGGACGGAGTTATAGACCAATATTAACATTCGTGAAATTTAAAAACATAAAAGACAGAAATTGAAGGAAATCCATCCATAAGCAGAGAATTTTTAGATTGTTTACCACAAGCTTTAGATCAAATTACCTTTCAAATCAAAGACGAATGGATGAAAATGAGTTTTTTGCCTTATAATACCTTGTTTTCTTTTTTCTTTTTCAGAATCGATGCCTCAAAACCCTTGTTTACCGGTCTCCATATCAATTCTGTTGTAAATAGTATCAAACGACCGGCAAAATATTTTTTACAATACCTACGAACGCATTTGAGAATATGGTTTCAATATATATATATATATGATATCCGTAAATATCCCGTGAGATTTAGGGCGTTCGTATCTTTGGGCCAAATAAAAAAGAAACTAAATTAAGACCGACTTTAAACCATATTTATGAAAGCCTTATTTAAAACAAATATTTTGTGTTTAATTAAATTTAATACTTTTTCCTCTCCCAAAAAAAAAAAAAAAGCCTTTTATGTTGTTATTATTATAACTTTTGTTCGGAGCAAAGTCTGGTTAGATTAATTTGAAACTTTATCAGAAAGAAATGAAATTAAGAATTTGATGTATATATTCAAACATCGCGCAGTCCAATTAAATCTGCCTCACGATACAATCTTCAAAACTGCATTTGAAAGTGAATTGTGCGAATTAATTTAAGCGATTTAGCTTTAGGATCGGTAATTAAAACAGAAAAGGAAAAGAATTATAAAGGTTTTGACAATGCTCTGGCCATGATTAACAACCGAATTAGTCGGGTTTAAGGCCCAATTCAAACGTTGCACGCCAAAAGACCGCTCTGCAGGGGGCAGAGAAAACGACACTTTTCACCGGGAAAAAAAAGAAAAAGGAAAATTTTTATGAATCTTTCACAACAATTGCGGAGCCAACG
The DNA here is from genome assembly GCA_028565995.1 of Ricinus marginatus. Taxonomy (NCBI): domain Eukaryota; kingdom Metazoa; phylum Arthropoda; class Insecta; order Psocodea; family Ricinidae; genus Ricinus; species Ricinus marginatus. Next base: position 23,192 of record JAOWBB010004983.1, on the reverse strand, counting down.
GAAGAAGAAAAAGGGGTGGAACCTGCTTATTTCGGCGGTTTTCCCGCATTACCGGGTCCCATTAATTTTTCCGGAAGCTCTTTCACGTGCCCGGAAAGTTTCCTCCCGATCCCGCGGCTCCGGCAACTTCCAAATACTTATCACTCGCGATACGTGCAACCTGTTAAAAATTACTTCGACGTCTGCCCCAAACGGAAAGGGGGAAAGGTTTTAGCCGGAAAATAACCAGTTCAGGATCGTGCCCATCTCCCTCATCCCCGACTTGGGATTTCCACAGGGTGGGCGCGGAAAATTCGGCAAGCGATTCGTCCCAAGACGGCGGCTGTCGAATTTACCTCGTGCACCGGATGTGGAAAACCGGAAACGGTAGGCCGCTGCGCAGAGCTGACCGATTTTTTTTTTTTTTTTTAACTTTTCATGTTGGAAACTTTTAATTTTCCTTTACCCTCGTTCGCAGCGACACGTTCGCCTTCGATCTTCACTTCCGGCACGCCGAACAGGAATTTTTCTTGCGTTCACCATCACCAGAAGAGAGTCATAAGGCGGTTCACCGTTCGGGTCACCTCTCTCTCTCCCTTGTTCCTGTTAACAGCTAAACTTTATTGCGGGGGTTGCACAACTTGCCTTAGGGTTCTCTGTCATCCCCGGTTTTATGTACCATTTGCATATAAACAATTTTCAATCGAGACTTTATTGCCCTTAACGACGGGCCGTTAAACATTCGAACCTCTTTTCTTTTTTTCTCTCGTTTCACAATTTACCTGGGAAAAGTAAAGGGAGGCTTCGCTTTTCCCTTTATTTTCTTTTTTTTTTTTCCTTTTCTTTTTATTATTTTTCTTACTTTTTATGGTTTCCCATCAGTCTTTACGGAGTTTCACCTGAACATTGTCCACGAAATTGGTTATCGGAGAAAATTGCTTTCCTTTCCAGTATCGGAAACGTTTTTCTCATTACTCCTTTAATTATCGTCAAATGGGTATTTTCTCCGGGACTACAGTTTCAGAAAAAAAAATTTTTTTTTCTGTTTGTTTTGCACACGAGGAAAGCGCGAAATGTGAGGAAAATAATACTTCATTTATTACTCCCGTGAAATTTACTTTCATCATCAAAACGCGCTCTCCAACAGCCGAATTGTATACGTAAATATTTTTCCGCCGCTATTAACTAACGTATATAATTTGCAAGACTGTCAGATGTTAAATTCAATACGCCAAATATTTAAAAAAAAAAAAATATATATGTATATATATATACATTGTTTGTAATTCAAATTCAAAGATAGTTATCTAACATTTACCATGGATACCATACAAAAATTGAAAACTATTTTATAATATCACAAATTCAAAATAGGGTTCAGTTAAGAATCATTAAATTAATATCATTTCACGAAAATAAAAAATCACTTTATAAATTCTATATTTATATTCTTTTTAACATGCAACGTTATACTACAAGCTCATTTTATTTTCATGTATGATTCAAATACGTTTGAAAATTAATGTTCTTATTTCAAACTCGTAAAAAAATAAACATTTTATGTCAAGGGTTGATTTCTGTACAAATAATTTATCTTGAATTAAAAGCGGTCGAATTTTTTTTTTTTGTATTTTATATACATGTATATATATACAAAATTGACTCTAAACACGTTCTGCATATAGTCGTGCGATCCATAAAAACCGTGAGTAACTTCCGAAGGTTTTATGTATCTCGGCATTCGATTAAACATTTTACTTCTTACACATAAATATTAATTGTCTTCCTGTCGCGTTTTCGCTTAACTTTCCGATGGTGTTTGTCACTGCAAATCATAAGATGGATGTATAAATGTGCCGAAAATTGGTTTTCCGAGTGATGCGGTCAATTGCTGCGAGATCGGCACAGAATGCAAATTAGTTTACCGGGAGAGTACGGGGGTGCCTTCGGGTACGCGAAATGGGGGTGTGTGTGTGTGGGGGGGGGGTGTCAGCTTCATTCAAAATTTTAAGGTCTTCGCCATAAATAAATTAAACATCTTAGCTCGGGGCAAAGCTGGCAAAGTGTCTTTCAGCTGAAACAATCTACCGAAACGTCAGTTTTATAACGAATTTAATTCAAAATCTTGATTAATTACAATCCGTTTTAACTGATGTTAAATTCATCGCGTTTCATTTCCATTTCTTTTAGTTTTTCTTTCGGAAAACCGAATTCGAACGGCTAAAGGCTCCCGCAGGAAGAAAAAGAGAAAAAAAAAATATCGGAAAACAGAGGGAGACAGACAGAGAGAAATTGGCGGGAGGAAGAAAAGGACCTGAAGTCAGATTGCCGAAGATCCCGGATTGAGCATTTGCGTTTACTTCTTTCTGGGCCTCTTTTCCTTTTCTTTTTCCGGGGCGCTTTTCCACCGTAGATTCTTTATTATTGATGGCGTTTAAGCTTAAACCCTCCCTTTTTCCTCCCCCCGCCAAACGCCCCCTCCCCCTCTTCTTCGCTACATCCGTCCCAATTTGTGCCGACTTAAAATCTTGAGAAATCCTTTTCATTTTCATTACCTGCCCCTTTACCGGGGCTCTTGTAAGATTTTTCCGGGACCGTTAACGTCGAACCATTCCGACAAATGGTTCTCGACCCGAGATGCTTCTGTCGTTTGCTCCGGGGCGTTTTTAAGAGCGGCCCGCGCCGGACTCGGAAAACGGCTCTCCGAGTATCTGATCTGGAATTACCGTTGCAACAACCGCCGGGAAACGCGGGCAGTGCGGCCAGCAGCCATTAAACCAACTGCGTTCTGACTAAGTGCCTCCCCCCCCCCCCCGGGGGGCGGAATGGTTGATTGCGATATGCTCTGGGGACGTTTTCGGGGACCGGTAAAACAGCGAAATAATGAGAAAAAAAAAACATTTCAATGGGGATTGATTAACATAAAAACGAAAAAGAAATGGAAGATATTAATGTGCAATTAATCAAACTTAACGTTGAGGGTTTATAATCGCGGTGCCTTATTAGTGATGATTAGGCAAACTATGAAAATGAATTCAGTTTTGCTGAATAATCTAATCATCATTACAAAGGCGCTTCACGTTGGCAACTTCCATTTGCAATCAAATTTCCATTCTTTGCACACGCCGCGCCGTTTCCCTTCCACTCCCGGGAAACCCCCGCAAGCCTTTCATCGAACGAATCAAATACTCCAGAGCCTTTATCATTCAAGCCTTTTGAACAGAAACAATTGCATTAGACATTTTTTGTCTCTACACACACACACACACACACACACATATATATATACACTGAAGAAAACGGCAATGGTGAAGTAGAGACGGAAATTTTCTTAAGGCGAGCTCTTCCAGTTTTTTGTTGCCTGTGCCCAGAGTCGGGCATTTCCACAACTCCCGTGTTTCCGGTGTATAACTTTATTCCGGGTGCTGCACAAGTAAGTCCTTTTCCACTTCGGGCTCGGGATTTCTTTTTACCGTTTCGAGCTTTTTCCTTTTCTTCCCGAGCTCCTTCGGTCTCGCCCTTTCGCAGTGCAAGCGAATCGCGCTTCCTTCCCATTTTTCCGAAATTTTCATGGTGGGGCTGCGCTCAGGAAATCGAAAAAATGTGCCCCGCCGCAGTTTCCCATCGTCAGCCGGTGCAGTCACCGGGGTTAAGTTATACCGTTCGGGTGGAGAAAGACGCGGCGTAAGGTTAAAAAACACAAAATAAAATTAAAGTTTTTATTTACTTATTTATTTATTTTTTTTTTTTCCTCTCTTATATTTTTCCAAGGCGGAAGTTTTTAATTAAAATAACCGAGTCTTTGTTTCCGGTTGCATCTATAGTCTGAAACGTAAAAATAAATTTTACATCCGTTTCGTAGTTCTCCCGAAAAAATGTCGTCTCTTTTCTGCTCCTTTTTTTTTTTTTTTTTTTTTTCCTCTTGTCTTTTGTGTCGCATCATAAAACCTGGAGCTGCTCGAATAAAGTTTTCTCCTCTCGCAAAGCGGCAAAACTTCATTTTCCCTTTCATCCCTCTCCGCCTTTCGCCCCGGAGTTTTACCAATTAGGTAAATGCGCGGCGAAAGCCGTTCGGCTCTGGTTCGCGGGGGGTGGAAAAATTTATCGTCCTTGGCTCGCACCCTCCCCGATGCGACGGGCAGAAAGGGTTAAACGATTCGTGCACTCGCGCAATGCACTAAGTTCGGGTTACATTTCCTAACCTAACCTTCTGCGATTTGCAAAAAAAAAAAAAAAAATGGCATAAATCGCAATATCCGAGATTTATTCCCCGTCTTCGAAGAGGGGCGCGGCGCGGGGGAGGATAAAAAAAAAGAAAAATACCTTTCGCAAACTTAGTTTAGATAATTTGAAATGAAAAGTTAATATTGGAAAAGAAGAAATTCTAGCTATGTGAAGGCATCAATGGAGGAATATGAGGTATTTTCTTACCATGATATTAATTTCTCGGTTTCTTTTACTCTTTCAATAAACCCCGGGAACGAAAAAAAAATTTCCTTCCATCTGAGGTTAACCTATTTAGCTTTTTCCCGTTGCGGAAAACATCATTTTTGATATCATTTTTCTCATTATTATTATCATTTTTTTTCCAAATACGTGTAAGACGTTTTTCACTCGCATGATTTATACGCTATCTAATCCACTTACGGGAAGCGACGGATTCACACAAGTTTGCGATTTCGCGTTTGCTTCATTTTCTGTGTTCAAGCAAAAACAAGGTTAATATATCCTGCATGCATTTCAATTTCGAAACGTCGGGAGAAAATTGTACAATTTTCTTTTTTTCCCCCCCCCCCCCCTTACTAAGCGCAGTTTATTAAATATTTTTCGAAAACCTAATGCCGGGCAAATAATTTCAAGCGAAGTTCCCCTGATCCGAAATCCGAAATTGCAAAACATGTAAGTCGAGCATTTCGAAAGGACTTTTTCCGACTCCGAAAAGGTTCCGTTCGAAATGACCGCCAGTTTCACGGGAGAGGTTCGTTCGTTTGTGTCCGTGCGCTGCACCGTCGGATTCGCGACTGAATCTAATTTTCGCCAAGGCGGCAGCGTCTCCCGTTTGGATCTTTGAGATTGTATTAGCGCCGACGTTACAAGATTCGATCTATTTGTCTTCTCAGGTTACGGAAACGTGGCGCCCAGGACGCCGTGGGGAAAGGTGACGACCATTTTGTACGCCATCATCGGCATACCCCTCATGCTGATATATCTGTCGACGACGGGCGAAATACTCTCCCGCCACTTTAGAAGTTTGTACGCAAGAATATTCTGCATCAGGAGGAGGAAGACCAAGTCGGATTCGTCCAAATGCAAAGGCAAAAAATCCAAAAGCGAGACGACCTTCTTAAACGCAACCTACGGTCCCAAGCACAATAACATTGCTGACGGAAAAATCCCGTTTACGACGGGGAGCACGGACGACATGCTGAAAGACAGGAGCGGAATGTACGATTGCTCGGGGGAAATTCCGGACAAGAAGCACGCGTGCCAGCATCATCATACGGTGCAAGTTCCAGTACTGTTTTGTTTATTTTTTATATTGCTTTACGTATGTGGAGGTGCTTACTTGTTTCACTACACGGAAAACTGGACATACCTCGAGGGCTCCTTTTTCTGTTTCACGAGCCTCGGCACGATCGGTTTCGGTGATTTGATGCCGGGGCTGCACCACAACATGAATTTATCAAAAAAGTCTTCCTTGAGCGGTGAGGTAATATCCGTCGTCGCCTCCAGCACCTACATACTCGTAGGTATGGTCCTGATAGCGATGTGCTTCAACATCGTTCAGGAACAGGTTGTTGTCGTACTGAGGAGACTGACAAAATTTTTTGGCGTTATCAGCGACGGAATAGACGAGCGGGAGGAGCTCGAGGGTATATCCATGTCGATCGTATCCTCGACGACATCTTGACAGAATCGAATCGAGAGACCGGACGAATCGAAGAAGTCGAACCACGTCGGAGCCGCTGCCGCCGAGAAGAAGAACCCGGTTCCGATCCTTAAGCAGCCGAGGAAGATTCAGGAGACGCATACCCTGCCGCGAAGGCGGGACGACGAAAGAAACCGGATGCGGTTCCCGGAGTTCCAGCGCGGCGCGATCACCCGATGTTCCGGCAGTTCGCTGATCAAGGGAACCGGAAGCGAGGACACCCTCGAATATTTCGTACCGAGGAGCATGAGCGAGTTCAATTTGGCGGGGATAGTGACCGACGTGGTTCTAATGCCGCCGCCTCCGCAAACCGCGACGCGTCCATCGTCTGCCGCAAGCGTCCTGCGGACCGGCAGAGTTGGGGAACCGGTGCTCGTCGGAAACTGCAAGTCCCGGGAAAAGATGGTCACCTTCGAGGATGATCCAGTCGCGAAGTCAAACCGGAAGGACCTGACGGCGCTCGAGGACGTCTTCATGTGACAAAATATTTCCGTTTTGTTAATTTTTGCAATTAGTTAATACCAACGTAACGTCACCGGTTCCGGAAAGAGAGACCGAGAGTAACCCGCAATTAATTTCCTGCAGGATCCATCCTTAAAAAAGGGCATTTTGATAAATTAGCCGTCGAGTCCACGCCATCTTCGCGCAGTTAATTACCCCGCAGCGTCAGACGCAGTCCAAAACGCGAAACCTGGTCCCGAATTGTCTGCCTCTCCTCAGCCGAGGTTCAAATCGTGCATTGAAAATTTCGATGTATTCCGCCATTTATCCGCGTCGGAAGTGTTAGCTTCCCTCGCGTACGAAACCGAAGAATCCGACGTTTTAATTCCAGTGTCAGCCGAGGAAACGAAACTTCGATCGGATAAAAACCTGCATCGGTCGCGAAGGTTCACGAGCGCTGCAAAACCGGGGGTGAGCTACCTGCGGGAGGAATCCGAAGGGGTGAATTTCACTCCGGCCTCGGAGCCCGCTCCGAAATGCGACAAAAACCTTTGGCGACGATAATTCCCAACCGCAATTAAAAGAAACCCGCACATAAAAATATCCAAAATCGCAGGTATAAATACCGAAAGGGAGTAAGCGAAGTCAGCTGCCCGATCACTCCGTCAGCAAAGGGGCAAATTCCCTCCCGCTCGGTTGTCCAGCTCCAGAATTACCTTCTCCTGCTTTTATAGATGATTATCCATAAAGCCCCACTTTTATGGGAGGACGTTCTCGTTCCGAAGATTAAGCGATCCTCCTCTGCCTCCTCTTTGACAATTCCTCCAGCGGGAAGCGCCGACGGCAACAGCTGGAAAAAACGGGAGCCCTCTTCGCTGCTCCCGAGGGAATCAGCTTCAAACGGACGATTCGACGCAGTTAGAAGACGTTATTTGTATGAAGTTTATAAGGAAAAAAAAAAAAAAAAAAAATTATTTTTTTATATTAAAAAGAAATGATTCCATTGTTTGTATCGAAGAAGAATATCATTTATAAAACTGAAAGAGTTATATCATTTCGATATTGTTATCACTGATTAACATCAAAAAAAACGGCAAAGAATCTGCATAAAAATATGATTTTGTTTTAGACCGATGCACATTCCGAAACATGATCCGAATTTAGGAAATGTTCCTTCAAATAAACATTTACCCCGTCGTCTGCGAGTTTTTACATTTTCTTGCATCACTCTCGTATGCATCACAATGTTTTGCTATGAAAACGTAACTGCAAATTTTTCACGTTATTTTAATTGTGTTTAAATGTAAGAGTCTCGGCAATGCAAATGTCGCTTTAAGAAGATTAATGTAAAAATAAATCTTCGAACGTGAATCGTTTTTAATATAATGAAAATATATTTGTGCGTATATATACCGAAATAAAGTATAAACGTATGCGATAAATTTACTACTTTTGCTTTAATCATTCCGCATAATTTTTAACGCGAAATTTGAAATTAAATTAATTAAAAAAAAAAAAAAAAAAAAAAAAAAATGAGTAAAATGAAATTTCATGAACTGTGACGTCACTTGTCATTTTATTTTTTTTTTTTTTTTTTTACTTTGCATGGAAGAGAATAATAACCGAATTAAAAAATGAATTTTTCATGTAATGTATTATCCAAAATCATCGCGAACGATTAACCTGAATATTTTCTGTTTTTTTTTTTTTTTTTTGCCTTTTCGCAAAAAAAGGAAAAAATCTTTCCCCGGAAAAGGAAAAGGATTTATAAAACCGGAAGCAGGAGCACAAAATGGAAATGTAAAAATAATTTATTTAATAGCGAATATGTGCGTGATTTAGAGCAAAACCATATAACCTTAACGATAACTCTAAATTAACGGTAATTTTCTTTACATGTATGTGCAAAGTAAACACATTTAACTTAAGTGTACTCATATACATATAAAAAAAAAAGGTAAAAAGTTATAATACAGATATATGTATATATATATATATATATATATACACGTATATTCTTGTGGACCATATAGTAAAATTTTCACATCCTCATCTGAAACGATTTATATCAGTCAGGAATAAAGATAATTGGTGTAGACGAATATTTTGACTTTTTTTTTTTCTTTTATATATATATAATTTTTATATACATTTCAAAAAAATATCAAGTCGATCTGTCTAATCATTCAGCAACGGCAGAGAAAGCCTAGCTGCGCCCCGGGCACATTCCCCGTGCAAAATTTTTAATTAATGTCTAATTTTGATATTAATATTACATTAATATAAATGCACAAAAAATATATTGCTGTTTATTTACACAGAGATCCTGAAAAATTTCAATTACCAAATTCGATATATCATCATTACTGAGGCGAACGGAAAAGAAATGAATTTTTTTTTTCTTTTTTCTTATTTTATATCATGTAATAAAAAAAAAAAAAAAATAAATATTTCAAGCCTTCACAAAGAATTGATATTTTCAACGTCGCCGGAAAGGCATACATAAATATAACATATTTAAACAGTTACGAAGTAATGAAACCACTATCGCATTGATTTTATGCGTTGTAAATGTTCGCAGATGGATCTAATCGAACGCGTAAGTAGTTAGTTATGCATACATGTATACGATCACGTCGCTTTATTAAGTTTTATTTTATATTTTACAATTATGTCCCCGCGATATTATAAGCTTCCTTCTCCCGCACGTGATATTTAAATGTACGCGCGCGTCGTCATCGATCTGTTTCCAATTCTTATGCAGCTGGAAAAACATTTTTCCGGGACAGCCCGCCTCGAGCGGAGGCAGCAGAAGCGAAAGCCTTTCCCGTCGCGACAAGCAGGAAAGGTTCGTGCCTCCGCTCCAGCAAAAGGTTTTCCGAGCCGCGTTTGATATGTCTCACTTCCCGGCTTCCATCTCTTGAGTGTTACTCACTTGTAAAATCGTACGCGCTAATTTACTTCCTACACCAGGCTTAAACAGTGGAAATTAACTTAAAAGCTTATTCCGAAGTTAATTAATTGCAGAAATCGAGAGCGTTTTCGGGGGGGGGGGGGGGGGCAAATGGG
>JAOWBB010004983.1:0-13764 GCA_028565995.1 Ricinus marginatus | reverse complement strand
CCCCCCCCCCCCCCCCAAAGGCGTGCGTGTGCGTGTGCGTGTGTGCACGTTGCGAATTGATCGGCTTCTTCCCCCGGCGGAATTATTCGGCGGATTGGAAGCAGTTGCCGACGGAGCTCCCGTACGGAAAAGGCGTCGCCGCCCCGCGAAAAATGGCCGAAAATGCATGTCAGCAGCGGGAATTGCCCCCCCGGCCGAAAGTTCCATCCGCCCTCCGACAGCTCCGGGCAGAGGGGTCAGCTCCCAGCGGGCGGGGGATGCGTCTCCGGCATTCGGCGGCGATCCGATCCGGGTCGCTTTCCATTTGCCTTGTCCCGGCGCATCCTTTCGGGGCTCTTCGGCGTCGCGTTCCAGGCAAAATCTCGTCTCGCCGCCGAAGAGCTTCGGGCGGAAAATCCTCCGCCCGCGACTTTTTCCGCGACGCGCCGTCCTTCCCTCATCCGATCGGGCGAAGGGGCATGAAGACGACGGGTCTCCGGTCGGGAAAATCTTTTTATGAAGTGATTGCGGGGAATGTGACTCGAAAACGCTTTTCCGCGTTCGATGCTTCACCGGAAAATGCAATTTTTTGTCGATTTGCCCGAAATATCTTCCGCCGTCCCCCCCCCCTCCGGCAGCAGAAGAAAACGAGCTGTCGGGGGTGACGTCCCCGGACCACGCACGTGGACAGTTTCCCTGAAGCTCTCCTCCGCTTCATTCTTCGCTGCTCGCCGCAAGATGAAAACGTTTCTGAAACATTGCAATTCATGAAATTTCAGCATTGAAAAACATTATTTATTATTTATGGTTTATAAATAATTAAAATGTGGAAATGACTTTATCCCAGTTCGAAATCATCCGGAACTTCTGTTAATAAGTGAATTGCAAAATCGGACTCGGAATTTAAAAAAGAAGTTTCATTTCTTTCATCATGTACAATTTGCATTAAAATATGTACACATAACGGATGGGAATTTAACGTGTATGAAGACTGCGTTCGCGTCAGAGACCGGCATCGTTCATAAGCTTCGGAAAATGATTTTCCATAGGCTGGAAAAAGCAGAAGGAATCGGAATTGATGAAGCAGTTCGAATGCAATATCCGATGATGCGAAATTTCTTTCCACAGTGTGGAAAACCTTCCTTTCCCACCCCGCCCCGGAAAAGCGGATTCCTTTTTCTTTTTAATATGCGGCTCGTTAAGCGCGTTTCGCGTGCGCTATTTGCGAAATTAACCGCAGAATGGTATTAGCGACACTGAACCCGTTTCCAGCGCACGAGCAGCCGGTGAACGTCCTGCAGCGAAACCGGAATTGCCCGGTTGCGCGTTCCTTACGATCCGGGCCAACAGAACGGGGATTGCCTGACCAAACTTTTTCGTTTCACCTAAGGTTTCCCTGCGCCGTCTTTGTCCGGCGTCTCAACCACGGCCCTCGCCACGCTCGGGAGTCGCGAAAAACGGGTCCAGCAGCACGAGGCGTCTCGACTCCCGTGGATCGCCCCGTGCGGGAGCTCGCGAAATCCGCGTTCTCCGAGCCGAGAATTTCGCGTCCAAATTTACGATCCTCCGTCCGGAGCCGCAGAACGGCGCACCTTCCGCGTACCCGGGTGCCCGAGGCGACGCCAACACTTCTCTCTCTCTTCTTTCCGACTCAAAATCTGTAACGCACTCTACCTGCGATAATGGTTGCGTTCGTTATGCAATACTCGCCGCACCAATTGCCCCGTTGCCGCGTAATTTCCCTCTTGCATGCTAGGACAAGACGTTCTTGGCGAATCGGTTTGAAAGCGCAAGTTAAAAATGCATCGAAATATTTCAAAATTTAAGGGCAAATCGGGACGATCGAGCCCGAGCTTTTGCCTTTTCCGACGCCACGGAGGAATTAATTTTGGTGCCACGTCCGCGCGGGGAACCGCTTTCAAAATGAAACCTTACCGCTTCTCGGCCTCTCTTCGGGGGGTGCGTCAGGCACCCAAATGCGAACCGCACTACTCGAAACTGCAGTTAATGTCGGACTCTCTTTTGATTTCGCTAACATAATGCATCTTACGCCGTTTAATCTCCTTATAATATCCCTTTAGGTCGCGATAATATAAAGCGAAACACTTTTTTTTATCTTTTTTCTTTTCTACATTGCCCCCGGGAAAACAAACCGTTTACCATGCGTGCGGACAGGTTTGCGAAATCGGAGCCGGAATCGAGGTGTTATTTCCGGCGAAAAAAAGATCCACGTAAGTAGTTGCGCCCGGACGAGGAAAACGCTCCGGAGAAAAAGCTGAGGAAAGTGTCGCGAACCGGGGAGCGAACGCGCGCATTTCCAGGATTACCGGGGAAATGGAAAAATACGTCAAAATCCTTAAAATCTTCGGGCCAAAAAAAAAGGAGGAACGTTCGTGTACTAAAGGTAAATCTGCCGGTGCATATTTTCTCTCTCGAAGCGGTCTGCGGTCCGAATTCTGTCGCTGCGCACGTGTAATTCACCGGAGAGGGCAGGATCTATCCCGGGGAGGGCAGTTTGCTAAGTGACAGGGGCTTTAATCGAGGGTAAGGTAGGTTAAGGGAACAATATCTCGTTTGTTGGTCTCCAAAATTCCAGAGGGCGGGAGGGGGTGGAAGTTTGGCAAGGGAGGAATTTACATTCGGACGGTCCCCATGGAGAAAAAAATGAATTTTTAAGCTCTTATTTCTCTCGGAGGGCGTAAAGGCCTCCATACTCGGCTCCACCTCACCCTGCTTCCCCACCCTCGCGAAGACGTCGAAAATGTAAATAATCAAGGCTCAGTTTAGGTTAACCCAAGCTTTTTCAGCCGGAAACGCAAAGCGAATCGCGAAAGAAGTGACGCGGCCACAGGCAGAGGCCCCCCCCCCCACGACGCCGTGCTTTGAACCGTATTTTCCGTTCTGGAAGGAGGCGATTTTCGCGCCGCAACGTTGGCAGCCTCCCCTACCACGTATAAGATGCTAACTTCTTGCGCGAAACGCGCCAGTCGCCGAGACGCCGTTTGCAGGTACGCCCAAGAACAGCCGCCGATCTCGAGGTGAGTACCAGGTTTGAGGCAAGGGCGAGGAAGGGTGTTTTAAGTTCGACCACCCTCCCTCCACCCCTTTCGGAGGGTGCGGTCGGGGTCCGCCGCGGAAAAAGAGAAATCGATACATTTTGAGGAGCACCTGAAAAAGACGCGATCCAAACGCGGAATAATCGAACCCTTGAGCGTACGATAATTAATCATTCTTAACCACGGATCCGGAAATGAATCTGCCGGTGACGTTTTTGCCGTGACAAAGCGTCTGCTGCTACAGCAATTTCATTTATTCAAATTTCGCTTTAAATAACCCCATCGGTTGGATCAACACACTGGGGGGGGACGCGCCCCCCCACCGCTGCGCTTCGGGACGCCTGCCCCCGCCCCTCCCCGACTTTTTTCTGCGGCGAACCTGAACGCCGCAGCTCGCGGAAAACGGGACGCGACCTGCAGGAGAAGTGCAAAACGGACGACGGCGCCGACATTTTTCGCCCCTTTCATCCATTTTTCCTTGGCTCGCAGAATACCCAATAAATATTTTATTTTATCCGTCATTATCTAAATCTCGTTAAATTTCAATAAAGAACCTTTATTCGTTTTCATTTATAGCCTTCAGATATATATATATATATATACATATACGTAAACCCATAAAGAAATTTATCATATATATAAAATTTTTAACTTTTTACATGATTATGCGTTTTATCTATACCTCGTTTTCCTACGCTCCCCGTATAAAATTGGATGTTTATTATCTAATTTTTCACTTGAAAAAAATTATATAATTTTCCCTTTTATACGAATCGATATTTTATATTCAGAATAACGTTAGGTCTTAAAATTAAAATTAACTGAAAATTATCTTTGTTCCCTTTTTGTTTTGTTTTTTTTTTTTTTTTTTTTTTAAGAATTTTAATTTATATTTTTGGTTCCTTTAGTATACTGCAACCGTAATAAAAATAAAAAAAATTTTTTAATTCGAAATCCTTCGACAAAACAATAATTATCAATTTATTCATGGTACGGAATAAAATTATTTATTCATTAAGACTTAAAAAGATAATCCTTCCCGGTTCTCCATTTACCGAAATACGAAATTTCGACTTTCACATTTGCCTCGTAATTTAAGAAATGAATCTGGGGATTATCTGCAGATGAATTTATTAAATTTATCCGCATATATATATATATATATATATATATTACATAAATCTGTGTGCATTTATTATTTTAAAACATATATATATTTATACATTACCACGTTGTCGAGGTCGAGAAATTTTTTTTTTTTTTTCATTGACCAGATGAATTATCGCCGCACTGAATATTTATTATATATGTATATATATATGTAATCATCAACGATTCCGTTCCGCGAGGGTTATAAACCAGTATCCTTGTCGTTAATCATTCTTGCTAATTATTTGAAAGGAAGTACAAAAAAAGTATCTGCCGCGTTTCATTAAGGTATCTTGGGATATTAAATTGCAATTAATTTTAAACCGAATTTTGCTCGGTCAGACACACATGTAAAAAAGGGAAATGCACACGAAAAAATAAAAATTTCATTAGATTTCGGCCACTTTTCATTCGGCGCAGGGCATTTCAAAGCTTCATTTTCATCCGGCACCTGGGAACACTTAACATTTAACGTGCAGATCGAACATTTTCCCGTTTCAATTTACTTGTCCAGTTCCCTCTCGTCCCGCAAGTGCGGACAAACTCTGAATCTTTCCCTTCGACTCCGAGCCAAATCCGAGCCACATACATATATATATATAATGTATATATATACGTAAATATAATGATAATAATACGTCCGCGGGCACACTTATCTGCGACGACAACATCAATTATCACTCATATATTTGCCGCAGAAAGCGAAGGCCCATCCCTGCGCAAATATACAAACCGGCAATATCGGTGCAGGAAAAGAACGTTGATCAAGTGTTATCCGCGATTGCATTGCGACCGCCGAAGGTTGCTTTGTCTGTTTCAAAGCCAAGATAAACTTCCATCCGAAGGAGCACCGAACTCTCGGAAGAGAACTCGTTGCGCATTTTCAAACTGGATGGTTGCACAATGATATATTACCTAAGAACATCGGGATGGAGGAAGGAAAAAAATATAATAATAATAAATGAATAATGCATTAACGGGCTCGCTTCGATAAAATGGAAAAAGAAACGAGATCCGGAGCGGAAACCACGCGGGCGAGCAATGCTCTTCTTTCGCGGGGAAGCGAGCGCAGAACGGCTGCTTCGAAAAGAAGTAAGGATGAGATGCACACGCAATGTCAGGTTTCACGGATGTTGATGTTGGCGCCAATGAAAGAATCCTCCCCGTTCAACGCGCTCTCCCGCAGCGAACGGGTTCGCGATGCCATCAGCAAATTCGAGATGCGGTCGCTCGCATCTCGCCCCGTTCGTGCGCGAAGGGAGCACTCGGATCGGCGCCCGCGTCGAACCGGGGAAAAATTGCGGACGGGGAACAGGAGCGGCAAAAGAGATTTTACTTTTCCAAAACCACAGCGGCGGTGCGCGTGGACACGCTGTCGGCGCTTATGGCGAAATGCGCGTAGATGGAAAAACTTTGGAAAAGCCCGAGGGCGCTGCCGGGGTGCGCGGACTTGTCTCGCGCTCGCTTCGGGTGGGTGATGCGCGCGAATGTTTTTGCACTTTCCCAGCGGGAAATTCGCCTTGAGAGCGCACCGACACATAACTGCGCGGTGGAACGTTATGCGGGATGTGCGGTTCCAGAAAGTACCGGTTGCGATCGGGGGAGGGAACGAGACGGGGACGGTTCTTAAATATCCTCCCCGTTAGGAGGGTTTTGGTGAGAGGGGGTAGTCACCGATGAACGTAAAAAAAAAAAAAAAACGCAAAATTCTCCTTCATTCGGAAAAGCAGCGTTCAGACGCATCGCGTGGAAAACTCGGCGTCGAGCAGCGTTTTTTCGCTGGAGCGAAACCACCGCTTCCGGTTTTCCCGGAGAATTTTGACGCTGCGGGCCCGGACGAGCGGAAGGCGAGGTTGGGGACACCGCCAAACGCGTCGGCGAAGCAGGTCTGCCAAAATTAAGCAAATTTAATCAAAATCCAATTAGGATTTGTGCAACGGTTATATTAATGTCAGCGGTTCCTGCACGTAAACGGCGAGGTTCGACCGCGTTTCCGTCGTCCATTTTCCACCAGGCCGCGACAGCCCGGAAGTAATTCCGCGGTCGGAGTTTAGGTTGCCTCGCTTGACGACAAATTCGCGGTCGCGTTCTTTGCCGCCGACGAACGCGGCACGCGGCGACGACCTCCGCAGACGGATGGAGCTGGAGCACCGGAAAGCGGGGAAAAATTTCGATCGCGTTCCAGATGCGAACGTTTCCCAGATATTGGCGACGGTTTCAAGGGGCGGGTCAGAAATCGATGGCGCCACGGAAAAAGAAAAAAAAAAGCGCCATCGGTCGGTTCCTTTTTTCTGTTGCTAAGTGGGAGCGGTCGCCGAACGGGGAATTTCCCGTTTCGGGGGGGGGTGGCAACACTGCAGGGAGGAAAGGAAGTCCGGCGAGGGGTTCGCCGGGCATGCAGATTACAAGGGGTGGTGTGAATCGCATTAAAAGACCTTCCGGGCGAGATTCGTAGTGAATTGAGAAAGGCGCGGGGCACGCAGCAAATGTCGAAAAACAGCCCTCGGGGAAGTTAATTCCTTTTTACCGGAATTTCCACCCTTTCCCCCGTTCGTATTTCAACTTCCTTTTTGGCGTTTAAATGATCTTTTTTCTTCTCCCGGCTCGGAGTCAAATTCCTCCGCTTACTCTCAGCCGAATTTCTTTTCCATTTTTTTTTTTTTTTTGTCAATCCTGATGATCATTAAACCATTTTTTTCTTCTTGAATTTGAATTTTTTCGACCGGTCCGAACCCCGGAGGAGGTTTCCCGGAACCCGTTCGCTCTTTTCCCGACCCCGACGCGAGCTTCCGGAATTTCCAACCCCGCGGAAACGATGCCGTAAACCGTTCCATCCGTTCCCGACGTTCCTTCCGCTTCGGAGGAGGGGACGAACGGAAACACTGAAAACGAGTCGCGATTCAGGTGTCGAAGATGTCACTGCTCGGGAGGTTCGGTCGCTGCGACGAACCGTTCGGGAGCAAAAGCGGGAAGCAAAGGAAGCGGGAAACTTGCTGCGGCGAGAGGAGGACCTCGCTCCGCGCCTGCGGGCCGAGGATTCTGACCGGCGAAGAGGTGCGGGAGTGGCTGCGGGAGAAGAACGCGGAGGTGACCATGCTGAGGGACTGGCTGAGGAAGCAGCCCCATCTGCCGCAGAACGTGACGGACGAGCAGCTCCTCGTGTTCCTTCACAGCTGTTACAACAGCGTGGAGCAGACGAAGACGAAGATCGACAACCATTACACGATGAGAACGCACGCACCGGAACTGTTCACCAACAGAGTCGTGGCATCGAAGGAGGTGCTGCAGGCGCTGAGAGTGGCGTAAGTCCCGAGGGCGGTTTTTGATTCCTTTACTGCACTTTCCTTCTGCCACGTACGCCGACGGTTAGTCCTGCATCCCCGACCGCTGGCTGCGCGTTCTCTTCGGACGCGTCCACTTAGTTTATTTTCCCTTTCTCATTCGTGTTTCCAACCCCCGGGTCGGAGATTGTTTTCCGCAAAAAAATAATGAATCAAAAGCAGATTGACCGACGACCGACATTTTTGTGTCCTCGCAAGACAACTCCTTACATTTTATTTTCGCCGTATATTCAATGATGTAACATTTACTGAATTATAAACATCGTACATTTATATTGTTCACTTAATCACGTACAGGTGCGATTAGTTTATTATGCAGCAAAAAAAATTCTTGTATATTACTTTTGTCAAAAATTAGGGGTTTGGGTTTACACGCAAATGAAAAAAGTCCATTGTAAAACTATGCAAAATTTAAACACAACATGTTCAACCTTAAAGAAAATTCAATCGTTACATGCGAGTTGCAGCATCCAATCGTCAAAAGTGTATTATTTTGTCGTACATGCGTAAAAATGTCAAACGATATGTTATAATACGGTTGCGTGCGTACCTGTACAGGTTGCGTGCAACGAAAAATAACTTGTCTAAATGCATATTAATTTAAATTCAAATTTGGGTTAAATACATGTAAAGTTTTGGATTGAAATTTTCATCTTTTCCCCAGTGCCATCCCCCTACACCGTCCGCCCGATCAGGGGCGGAAATCACTGCATGCACGGATCCTGCAGTGCAGAAAATCTGTTGCCGCAACTGAATAGACGGCGATTTTTACACTGGCATTAAAAGAAAAAAAAAAGTGAACTAAATTACTTTTTTTTTGCCGTCTTACTATTATATTAACCCAATTTTATTTTAAAATATGAACGCAGATAGATTTTATCAAAGAGCTTTCATGCTCTTCCAATGGATTTTTAATCAAATCTAAATACAACAAAGGGAGACTGCTTCAAACTTCTTTCGTTCATGAACGTAAATTGTTAATGCCTTGAAAGGAAAATTTTATTACTAAATAAATAATAAAGGAAGACAGGGCAAATCTCCATTTTCACTTTCGGATCCTCTCCTTCTCCAGCTGGAGATTATATCAAACGTGAAATTCCGCCGTTAATTCTATATCCGTTTTCCCTTTCCTCGCAGGAGGATTTCACCCCTCCAAAATGCAACCCCCACGGAGCACAATGCAATATTCGTCGACTGCGCCGATCCGGACGCCGGAAACTACAATTTCACATCCGTTTTGAAAGCGGCGGCCATGGCCATGGACACTTTGGGTGAGTGCAGGTTGGGTTGGGTGAGCTCAAATTTTTTTTTTTTTTTTTTTTTTTGATGTCGAAATTGTCCGGCCGCAGAAGGGGCAAACGGCACGGGTTCAAAAGGGGAAGGCCGCCGAACCCCCAGAGGGAAAAGCCGCGGCGATTTTCCGGGAGGCGAAAAAAAAAATCGGGCAAAGGCAAAGGACCCGAATATTTCAAGCCGCGTTTTCTCATCGGAAAGTGCAGCCAACTCTTTATCCGGGACTTTTGCGTTTAATTTATGATCGGAACTCAGTTTTCTGCCGACTTTGAAATCGCGAAAAAAAAAAAATTCAATTAAAGCAAAATTAATTGAAATTTGTCATTTAAGTTATGAAAGGCATTAGGGAAATTATCCGCGGGAGCATTGGATTAAAATTAAAATTTGGACCGGAAAAAAAAAAGAAAATGTGAAATAATTTATTATTAAAATTCCCGAAGGTGCCTTTTCCCCTTCTTTCCCGTGCATTTTCGAAGGCGCCCCAGGTTTTTCGAAAAGAGAAAAACAGTTTTCGATCCACTTTCCAGTGAGATACTATCCGAGGGAGGAGAACAACATTTTGGTGCTCGACATGCGCAATTCGGCGTTGGCGCACGTCCTCAAAACGAACCTGAGCACCCTGAAAAAGGCCATGCTCTTTGCTCAGACGTCGCTCCCCTTCAGACTGTCGGAAATCCACGTCGTCAACGCCTCCCCGCTCATACACCAAATACAGGGGATGGTAAGACCTTTCGTCGACGGAAATCTCAACAAAATGGTGGGTACCCTCCGCTCCGGTGACGGGATCCGAATCGAAAACCTCGGCAGTTCGTCGACGGGCTCGCCATTAAAAGCCTCTCATTTCAGATTCACATTCACATGCAAGACAACATGGAAAGCTTCTACAGATTCCTTCCCAAGAGCCATCTGCCGAAGGAGTACGGAGGGAACGCTCCATCGCTCCAGGATCTAAACGGTAAAAAAAAAGGAAAAAGAGAAAAAGCAGCAACCTGAGCAGAGCCAGGGCTGAAGATCGAAACTTGCGATCGCTCACCCGTTTTTCTTGATGTTGGTGCTCCCGTCTTTTCAGGTGCGCTGATGGAAATGATGAAGGAGCAAGAAGATTATTTGGCGTTTGTCGAGAGGCAAGCAGTTAACGAGCACCGAAGAGCAGGGAGGGCAAAATCTTCGGGCGACGTCTTCGGATTGGAAGGTTCCTTCAGACGGCTCGAATTCGACTGAACACCCGAGCGAGCGACTTCGAAAGACCGCGGAACGAGATCCTTCAAGGCACCGCTCGCGGGGCGGAATGTAATTTTGCATCTTTGAATTTCGGGTTGTTGCATTCACTCGGGCGAGGGGAAAACTATTCGGCAAAGATAAATGCGGCCGAAACTTTCAAAAAATCCCGGGCGGAAATATTTCGGTCGTCGAATCCTCAAAAATAGCATTTGCTTTATCAGTCATAAACGAACTTCATGCGCACAAAAAAATGAATCGTAAAAATTTGAAATAAATAAAAAAAATTTTCCAGTTTTTACACAGTCAATTTTGTCGCGTCTTTCGAATGCATTAATATATTTAAAAATGTTAAATTTAGACTAGCCTTTACATTAATAATTTTAAAAATTCGATCCCCGTCAATACACATATAAATATATATAATCGTATGAACGTTGATAGTTGACGCAAAATATTTTATCCAACCTTAAAAACCATTTGATTCGACTTTTTAAAATTTAAAAAATTGATCTACCATATATACATATATGTAGAATTTCGGAACATTTGCTAATTTGAGGACAACATCTTATTATAAAAAATTATTATTATTTTTAAGTAGATAGAAATAAAATCATCAAAATTAAGTTTAGATTTTTTTTTTTTTTCGTTGCCGATGTAAACGAGACTCTTTCATTCGTAATTTCATTCAGCAGTAAATTTCAATAACGACTTTCAATATTTCTTGGGCAAATATGGAGGAGGATAATTGGCAGTGGCACATGTATGATACAGTGAAAGGTTCTGATTGGTAATTTCAATATTTCTTAAATGCCGAAATCTTTCCACATGTAAAGTTGATTAAATATTTTCAGTCGATATTGTTTAAAATATGTAAACAAATTTCAGATGCTACCAGACTAAACCAAACACTTTTACACAAAGCAGCATACGCACGAGTTAAAACATTTTTTCTTTTTTTTAAGTTTAATTTAATAACACCAGGTATGAAAAAAAAAAATTTTTTTCAAAAGGCATCAAAACGAGATAATGACTTTAGTAATACCGAACGAAATTCATTTTGCAATTATATAATGGGTTTGAAACAAAATTTCATCAATCGGACGATTGAATTTTTAATTCCGAACTATATTATTTGATGATCTTTTCGTGCCCCTTCATAAATTTCACAAAAAAAATATATAATTTAACTGTCGCTTACTAAATACTTAAAAAAATACTTATAAATATTTCATTTTTGAGCCAAATTTAAAGCTTTTCAAAGGTTACGATTTTTATAAATATATAAAAACTTTTTAATTTAAAATAATAATAACCGCACACATCATAACAAATGTAAAAAAAAAAAAAAACGAAACTAAAAGAATCTTTTTTTTCTTTTCTGAACTCAATAGTATTAAAATTAATAAAATTTTAAATAATAAAAAAAAATAGAATAGATTCATCAACTTTTTTTTTCATCGATTTAAATTTAAACATAAAAACCTCGCGCTCAAGAGCTAGTAGCTTAACCTCTTCTTCCAAAAAAATTCGAATTTTTTTTTTTTAAACAGATTTCTAAAAATTTACGTATATACATTGAAAATAAAAAGTTAAAAATATAATACTCGATTGTTCTTGTACTTTTTACATTTTCCCGTGATACCCTTTTGAAATCTGAGGGCCATCGAATCCAGTTTGTGCTCCGCCACTTTTTTCATTCTGCTTTTCACAGTTTCCGCCTTCGCATCTACGACGAAAAGAAAAAATTAAAAACAGCAACTTATATTTACGGCATTTTTCAGTGTGACATGGTAAAAAATTAAAAAGGCGCGTTTCAGTTATAGCGCAAATCAGAAAAAAATTCCACCTGGATCTGCGCCTTTCCCGCACTTTCCCTCTGTCAATTCTTCTATTAAAATTTCGACGTCGTCATCTTCTTTTTCTTTATTTTTTGTCATATAAAACACACAATATTTCCTTGGATTTTGATCCAAATCTTTTTCACCGTATTTTCTGCCTTTTCTCTCATACTGCCGATTTTCATAATGCTTCAGGAAATCATCGCAATCGTTGGACTGTAATATTTTCTCCCAGAAATTCATAGAGTCTCTTCTGCGAGGACTGACGTTCGTTGCACCTTTTTAAAGAGATAAAAACATTTGCATTGAAAATATAATAAAATGCGAGTTGTTATTTTATTAATAGCTGAATTTAATTTTATTTTGCGCATAATCTTTGTCCGAAAGTTTACTTACTCGGGCACTGAATGAGCGGAGGGTTCGATGGTTCGCTATTACGACAGCGGCAGCATTTGCAGCCATCAGAATTTCGCGATACCTTTTCCCAGTATTTATTGTCGGCATCGTGTAACTCCGGCGAATGTTCCGTTCTTTCATAAATTGACCGAACATTAACGTCCGGGCATCTGCATCCATTCGGGCTGGAATAATCATCTCTTTCGACACAATTTTCATCGTTCGTGAAATCGTCCCAGAGCGCTGCCTTCTCCTGTGCTTCGCCGATTCCTGTGCAGCGTTTATGGGTTTTTTCAAAATTTCCTGTCTGAAGAGACCTATAGGTCAGGCGAGGGGCTTTCGTGGCTCGAGCCTCGGAGTTCAACAAATTTTCTTTCGTTTCATGCAATCCACGATTGTAGGATGGAAGTGTTTGTCGTCGATCAGATGATTCTGATCGAAGCTTTTGCGAGAAGGAACAATCATTGGTAGATTGCGCCTCCGCTTTAGATGAAAAAGGCCTCTGCTTTGGGCTTTTCTTCCCTCTGCTTGACTTCGAGGAAGTGGCTGTGGATGGACGACTCAAAGACTTCGGTGGTTTTTTATCTTCTTTGTCAAACATGGACGGAGAACATTGTATTGGCTCTCGCATCTTCATTTTATCGCAAAAACACGCTGCTGAAGTCGCGTCTCCCACGGACGTAGCAGCCTTATTTGCAGAATCTTTTCCCGATGCTGTGCCTCTTCCTGCAGCGGGCTTTGCTTGAACGTCTGCGGCATAATTTCAAAATGCCATAAAAATTCATTTGTTATCTTCAAATTATTTAATAAATTTTAAATAAATTAGTTTTAAAAATTAATAATCTTCAAATTTTGAGAAGTTGTACGATGCACTCCTATCGAGGAAGATTATGAAGAATATAGAAAATTTCACGAACCGGATTTTTCCTTGCGAGCCTCGTTTTCAGGCCTCTTCTTAGTGTTTTGACATTTTTCAATCTTCTTGATGTCTACCGCACTTTTAGCCTTTGGTATACATGGTTCCTCAGAATCCGTGACTTTATGAGCACTGGTTTCTGCGTCGCATTCATCTTCATTTTCCGTTGCTGGAGATGTTCCATTATTTGCTGCATCAAAATTCATTAACGAGTGACTTCGGCGATAATTTGGATCAAACCTTTGAAATGGTTTATTAACTGGTGACCTAGATGGTGAAGCATATCTGAAATAATTATACATACTCTACATTAATAAGATAGCTTTTAAAACTTATAATTTGAAAACTCTTTATAAAAAAAAAATTCAACAACAAACATAAAACATTTTTATATAGCATTTGTTGTAATTTCGCCAATAATTTTAAAAATTTTTAAAAATTTGAATATAATTAATTCTTTTCTTTTACTCTGAGCAATTTTCTACAATCATATTTAGCTTAATTTTTTTTATATAAAATTATTTAACAATACATATATTTAATTTACATAAAATTATTAAAAAAAAAACTAA
>JAOWBB010004952.1:0-32888 GCA_028565995.1 Ricinus marginatus | reverse complement strand
GTCGGCGTCGGGGTTGGTTACGCGCCCCCCCCCCCCCCCGGAAAAATTGTTCTTCAGCGGCATTAGAGGATGGAACCAAGCGAAGACGTGATCATTGCGCAGACTAGATTTTCGGATCGCAAAGGAAGATGCCTTAAGGGAGGAAAAAAAATTGTCCCGAGAAAGGGAGATATGCGCATTCGACATTCGCAGCTAATAAAACACGCCTCGACACGAAATGTGTTTTGCAGGTATCGCTCATTTGGAAGAAAGCACTCACGTTTATGGGACCATGCGCGATCTCACACTGTCCGCAATCCAAATTGCTGAATTTAAAAAGTAACAAAAACCTAACAGAGGAACGTGGCAGATAGAAAGAATTCCTTATTTTAAAATCTCAAAGGAGGCAATTTATCGTCCATTTTCGATCCTTAATTGTCGCTTAAGGGAAATCTCAATGGTAGCTAGAAATTTGAATTTTTTCGCCAACTGTTAATTGATTTGACCGTGTTCGATATTAGCTCACCGATTTATCTTGATATTACAATTCTGCTAATGTAAACTGCGTTTCGGCTTTAAATTTTCTGTCTTTGAGAATGATGAAGATTAAAAAATAAATCGCGAAATCCTGCACCGATGCTGATTATCTTTGGAGAATTATGAAAAAACATACCGTGAAATAATGCTTAGGTATTATCATGCCTGCTGCTTGATCACCTATTCTCAATCCATACGATTCCCTTGTTTTAAATGTTTTTTTCTGAAGTTTTTCGGTTTTTTCACTTTCTTTAGTTAAAAATAGCTAAAACAAATAAAAGCTGACTTGCCATTGGAGCGAAAATCATTTTCACTCTAGCTTAAAGCCTAATTGTTTTATTAAAATCTTCCCCGAGGTAATAAGTAAAACTTTTTACAGTTAAACGCCTCCCACATTATACATACCCGATCAGAAAAGTGTAAGTTACTTATTCATGAGAAAAGTCATTTGTTTTATACAAAAATATCTTTAGGGATATTAGCATCTGAAGATGTAGGCAAATGCCCGGATCTTCAACTTATGTGAAATGAAAATTATTTTTGCTCGAGGTTAACATCATTATTTCAAATGAAATACTATCCTGAAACATCCATTTCATTGATTGAAACGTTTTCATTTTTGTAATATGTTCACCGAATTTCAACATTATAAATTATTTTTAATACCGCGACAGAGAATTAAACTATTGATTTAATCTTGCCATAATACTTTGCGATTGTCTTGAAATATGAATCTTTTTCTTTTTGTACTTGCTAAAGAAATTAGGCAAGATATGAACGTTATATAAATTCCACACATTTCACATTAATATGAGACACAAGAAGAATGCTTCAATTATGTGCAAAATAAATAATGGATTCATTTTTTCATTTTGTTTTCAGGGTGACAGTATCTGCCGATGAAGAAAAAAAGAAAGAAATAATTACAATAAAGTTATAAGAAAGTCAATTGCTTAAGACAAATTTAAAATAAAAGAAAAATGAATAGATAAACGGGGATAATTAAAGCAAATCATGGATGCAACCGAAGCTTACATCCCAAACAGCAATACCAGTAAAGGAACGACCGATGCCTTCTTTGACTTTGTCGATGCCCCCGATAACAGCTACAATAAAACGATGAAGTCCCTGGGAGTATACATCGAGCAGAATAACAACGAAAACGAAATTAAACCGGGCCGTAAAGACTGCAACGTCAACAATAATATGAACAACGGCATTAACTTTGACAATTCCATATTTTGGAACGACAAAGAAAGTATAAAATTGGAAAGCGGAATACTCGACGACATCAACAACTGGAACGATTGGAGCGACAGCAAGAACGTACAGGATCAGAACACAGACGGAACGGTGTACACCTTGACGGTTCTCAACTCACACGACAACTGGTACAAAGCTCCTGTCGAAAATAAAATGAAAAAGCCGGAAAATCTGGACATCGATTCTTTCCTGAATATAATACCCGAAGCGGAGACAAACGAAACCTCCAATTATTACTTCCCCGAGTATCAGCAGCAGCAGGGATCGCTCCCCCAACCTCAGCCGCAGCAGCAACAGCCTCCACCTTCGGCGGAACGGCCGAACGGCTTCGCAGAAGGAAAGGACATCTCGATGAATCCCATCGTGAATAACAACGACTGGAAAACAACGAACAATAACGTGAACGATTCCCTCCTCCGGAACGCTCTCCAGGGCAAGACCTTCCAGAGAAACTACGCCATGTGTAAGAAGGGAATCCGAGACGATGCAAACCCGCAATACGCGGAATCCTCTCAGCAGATGATGATGAATCCGCAATACGGGATGGAAGAAAACAGTACAAACAACATAGACGAGATTCTCGGTCTTTCGACGATAGACACTTTCAGCGAGGATTACGAGAAAATAAAGAAAATTGCTAACGAAGTCGCGGACTGCGCGAAGTTCACCATGGGGGAACTACCTATGTGCAGCAACGACATGTTTATGATAACGAACAATAACGTGGACGGTCTGATGATGGACACTAGAGTGAACAACATACAGAACAGTACGATAACCCAGGGAAAGTGCGGAGGTAAGAAATACACGAAGAAAAGCATCGCGAACGTGAACCTGAAGGCAAACAGTAACGGGACGCGCAAGGAGCGATCTCTGCACTACTGTTCCATCTGTTCGAAGGGGTTTAAGGACAAGTATTCAGTGAATGTCCACGTGAGGACGCACACGGGAGAGAAACCTTTCACGTGCAATCTGTGCGGGAAAAGCTTCAGGCAGAAAGCACACCTCGCGAAGCACTATCAAACGCATTTAGCGCAATCTCAAAAGCACATCGGAAACGGTAGTAATAGTGGTAGCAGTGGTAGCGGTAGTGCGAGTAATCACGGAAAATCCAGGTCTCATCATCACCACCACCATCACAAGGTGCTGTCGCCGACGGAGCAGCATCGGTAGTGATCTACCTAAAGGTACGGCATTTGGACGCTTCTTCTGAGCACGGCAACGGATTCGGACATTATCAGGTTTACGTTTTCAGTATTTGCAGGGCTCGGTGCGATTTGATGATTTTTTTTTTTTCTTTTCGTACTGTTGCTTTTGTCCATCATGCATTTCGCTGCAAAAGACTTAAATCAAGGAGTTAATTCGGCAGAAATTTCGCTTTGGATCAATATCTGCCGCGCTGATTTAGCCCTCGATTCACGCGTCGGAATCAAATCCAAAATTCGAAAATATCCGAAACCCACGTTGAGAGAGCGTTTTCAGTTCCAGTCGTGGAACCAGTCGCTCGGATCGATGTTTTAGAAATCTTTCAGGTTTCTTGTAACATTCAGGTTAGGCAAATTTAAATTAACAAGAACTAGGTGAAAAATCATAAATAGGTTTCTGCTCAACCGCGTTACTTTAGGAACCGACGGGCAAACTACGGTTTGGAATTGCACTGCTCCCTGCACTGCTGGAGAGGGAGGGGCCGGGGGGGGGGATGAAGTTTTGAGGCATAACCCCCATCCGATTCTGAAATCACAAACCCAAGTAAAAATCTGGTTACACGAAAAAAAGTTGTCATGTTTCATCAAAAAACAACTTGCCAAGGAAGTAACTTCCAAAAGAAGAAAAAAAAAACATTACATACACACACACACACACACACACACACACACATTTGGAAAATTACGGACACGAATTGCCTCACCATTACAAACCGACACGTATTATCAGTATTAAAAGTGGCACGAGGCAGTGGCAACAAGACGATTCTATTTTTTTTTTTCTTAATTTCATTTTATATATAAACGGCTCTAGAGGTATCAAAAATTAAACTAAAATGTGGTTCGAACCGAACCGGATTTTTTATTTTTTTTTATTTTTTTATTTTTTATTTTTTTTTTTAAAGGCGAGTTTATTTATGTCCTTTGGTATTTAGCCCTAAGGCCTCAAGAAAAAGTGGTCAAAACATTTTGGTTTATTTCACTGCAAGAAAAAAATTTCCGTCCCTTCAGGATGGCTGCCTTCAATTTTTTGCCTTAGATAATAACGGATTTTTATTTTTAATAATTTGCGGCTCAATATACAAAATATACCAGGTATAGAGCGAACGGTAGGAGTTGAAAAGGATTCTAATCATAACCAAAGATAAGTTATGAAAAGGATTATATCGCAATAGAGGCATTTGATATCGAACTCAACTGAAACGTTTTTTTTTTTTTTTCTAAATAATATTTTATTTGTAGTTATGATTCAGATTAGGGTAGAAGTTATCTTTTCTTAATTCTGTGGCTTCTTTTTTTAAAATTTTTTTTTAAAAAGTTAAATATTAGAACGTAAATGTATCGTGTTGAAAGTATTTTGTGTTCCTTGAGCGTGTAATTTTATATATATATATATATTGTTTGTATATATATATATATGTCGTAAGGAAACGGACGTCCTTCCACCATTACTTTTAATTTTGATAATTATTTTATATTGAGTTAGTAATAAAGTTGTTATTAATTGTTGTGGAGGATGAATGTAGATACTATTATAAAATGTCAGATTAAAAAAGGCGAAAGTGTCGCCTCTTTTTAGTGAGTATAACTGTTTTTCTTTTGCAAAGTATACGATTCATGGATTTTTTTTTTTTTTTTATATCATGTAGACCAGTGGTTCTTAAATCGCCGCATCGATGTATGTATATATATATATACACACACGCACACGCTGTATTGCATTAGTAAAATTTATTGAGGAGGAGGGTTCTGAAAACTAAAACGGCGGGCATTAGCTTTTAAATGCGGGCAACAACGGGTTAGAATATGGATGGAGATAAATAACTGACTAAAAATAAGACCCTACATTTGACAGCATAAGCGTTGCGGTTCCTGTAAGGATTATTCAACCTGTCGAATTAGCTGTCTCGACATTAAGTTTCAAAACGCTTTGGCGGACATTGGCGATCTCGGTTAAGACGACCGAGTGGCTTCTCCTTCGCGCCTAGGCTTCCGCGAAAGGATTCGCTGTCGGATCAACCCTTCCGCTGCAGGTGGCCGCAAAATCAATTGGGGGATCATCGCTTATAACGAAGGCGGGTTCCTTTCGCGTCCCTTTATTGCGCCGACCGAAAACGCATTAGGCGAAAGGGGCGAATCCTGCGCAAATCCCTTCGCGTTCCTTATCCGCAATGAGTGAAAAATCAGTTGCGGAAAGCAGGAGAAAAAAAAATAAAAAAAATCCTGTCAGGCTAAAAATTTGACATTACCAACATTCGTTTATGTAACAATTATGCAAGGCAGCACGTTAATGCATGCAGAATTTTTGTTAACAATGATTGATTTACATAAAAAAGTTATGCAAAAGTTTGGGAACCACTGAACTAGTATTTCAGGCTTGCACCTTTTCATACAGAAAAAAGGCGCCGAACTTAAATCAATATTTTTATTGTTTCCATTTAAAATTTTTATTTTTATCGTATATTTACGAGCGTATATATATATATATATTGTAAGAGTGTAAGTATATATATATATGTTTCAACTCTAAGAAAGTGCTGTGAATCTGTGATAATTAAAACGATCTTCCGTCTACATGATAATAACTATAGTATTTAATATATGAGATATATATATATATATATATATATACTGGCTTGCTTGCTTAGATATTAAATTGTGAGATTTTTTCGGCCGTTACCATATTTTTACAATCATTTTAGTGGCCCATCCCGATACATTTTGCGAAAAATACTACAATGAAACGCTTTATGTCTTTTGCTATAGTTCTGACGGCAAATGGGCTACGGGAAAGCATTCCGTACAGTAAGAAACAACCTTTGGTATTAGTACTCAATATTTTGTGTGAAATATGCAGTTTCCGCCTTCGATGTGGGTTCCTGTTTTGCCTAAAGGCTCGCTCATATGTTTCGTTTCCAGTTTGTACGCAATTTAAATTTCCTTCCTATATTTTTTTTTTTTTTTTTTTAGAAAAAAAAGCAAAGTTCATGTCTGTGAAATATTTTTCTGTATAATAAACTTCTAAATAAAAGTATTTTTCACAATTTTCACCAATACACACGAAAGCGTAAACTAAAATATATATATATATATATTTAGCGAACGCATATTATATTAGCATAAATCTAATAAAGCAAGCTCTTATATAGTGTATATTTTTAATTAAGAAATAGATTGAACGATAAAATTTTTAATTTTAATACATAACTAAAGCGAATAAGCCAACTGCCTTATACTATTTCCTTTTTTTCTTGTTTTTGTAAAAAAAAAAAAAAAAAAAAAAAAAAAAGATGAATATGTTTTATTAATATATACGAAATGAAAAAATATATATAATATATATTTGCTGCCATTTTGTTTGACGTTCATAGTCAAGTCGATGTATAATATGTTGATTTTTTTTATAAAAGTTTATATATTTTTTATGATATATCTTTTTATATACAGTCTACATACTTAATATTTTAGTATATATGTGTATTTGTTGCGTTTTTTTTTTTTTTTTTTTAATTGATATTGATCTTCTCGCCGGTTAAACTTCCGCAGATAAATATGAACGGCCCAGAAGAGATGGGCGAACGGTCGATCAAACGGCTGTCGGCACTAACCGAAAATTCTCAGTCTCCTGCTGGGAAAGGTTTCCACTCGGGCATCGGCGAACCTTTCGTCCGGCGACCAAAACGGACGAAACCCGAGTTTGCTTTTGATGGCGTTCGACGCCTTTCCGGTCCCTAGACCGGATCTTCGACGCATTCGAGCTCGCTCCGAATCAAAATTAATCACGTTGCCGGTGCGATCTTCTTCCACGACGATTTCGTAACACGATCTACTTGACCCACAAATGTCGCTACGTTTATTCACCATCTGGGGAGCCTTCCACCTTCTTGTGCATTTTCGTTTTTCGGTCAGGCAACCTCTTCCCTTTTCTGGAATTTTTCTCTCTCTCCGGTGCCACCGCGATCCGACCGCGCTTCGAGCCAGACGTCTTTGCATTCGCGCCGAAGGGTGTCGCGGATCGGCTCCTGCGTGCGGTCCGTCGCGCCGGCCGTGCGAGACGCCGTCAGAAATGCTTCGTGCCGCTTGCCGGAGGCAAAGTTCGAGTCCGACGTGCACCGAACGGGGAACCCTTTCGGGTAAAGACGTTCGTGTTCGTCCAATTTAACTTGTTCCCAAGCGATCGTGCGTCCTTTTCTTCCTTTGATTGTCCCGCAGGCGTTTTGGAATTAAAACTTTTTCACGTCTCACGTTTTAATTCCTCCAAATCACTGAATTAAAGGTCCGCAATTATTGGTTCTGCGCGTCCGAAAGCTTTTAACCGTCGATAATTTGTCCATATTTTTTATTTTTATAGATATAATAAAAAAAAAAAAAAAAAAAAAAAGCATTTAAGTACCTCAATTAAAATTTATAAGATTATAAAGGATCGATCTTTAAGTCTGCGATTTCAAACTTCATGTGACCAAAAGCCGATTCAAGTGCCCAAGTGCTCATGCACATTTTGCTGAATAATGCAAGACATCATATGACCGATTCGAGGTGTTGTCAATAAATATCTTAAAAATAATTTTTTTTTTTTTTTTACTTAAAGTTTAATTTTTCACATTTGCCATTCTCGTTGTCGTCGAAAATCCCTCAGATAAATTATTTTTCCACCCCATTATTGTTAATATACCTAAATTACAAGCTTATTCCAACAATAAGACCATATAAAAACTCTGTTAACTGATTAATAAACACGCTTTTTAATTCATTCTTACCTTTTGCCGCAGATGTGAATAGGATCAATACTGAAACTGAATATTTACTGAGATGTAGAGTGATATGGAATCTGAATTGGGAAAATAATAAATGTGTAAAGTGTCCATTAAGGATACGCATTATTCGATTTTTTTTTTTTATTTTTACTTTTACATTTTTAAATAAATTTATATAAAATTGCATTTCTTGCAACTTAAAGATACAAAATTGTTGCTTTATTCTTTTTTTTTTATTATAAAACATTGATTGTCCATATCATATGTATTATTTAATAAAATGTTAATGAGAATAAAATTTTTCTGTATTGGTTGTAAAAAAAAAAACTCTTCGCATCGTCGTGCCGCACCGGGAAAGTGCGTAACGTGAAATTTCCTTTTTTTGCGTAGCAAACAACCGATGGGAAGGTCGATGTTACATCTAAATTCAGGTGAGTTCTTCAAGAGTGTGGGCCCTCAAAGATGATTTATCGAGGTCCCCGAAAGAAGTCCGTTTTAGCGGGATTCGTGGGAAATTGTTCGTTCGGGGCCCCGAAAAGGATTCCGCGCTCGATCGCTTCCGCAGCGGTCGAAAGTGTCGCCAAGTCGCGTTCCGCGTCCGTAACCTAACCCAACCCGAGCTTTGCGTAAAGTTTTTCGTCGGCCATTTCAAGCGCAGGTTTTTCCCTCCCTCTTGAAGTTATTTACGCGCGTACCTGCTTTCCCTTAAGTGTTCCCGAAACCGGGCGTCGAAATTACCCCCCCAAAAGGGGCGTCCACTTCCCTCTGGCGGTCCCTCCGTCTCTCCGGTGACAAATCGTCAGGGCAGACCGCAGCGTCAATCCGGATAGGTCGCCACGTGTGGGGGGGGGGGAAAAAAAAAAATCACCGTCCTGAGTCGCGATCGTTCGATTTCGAGCACCCTTTCGCGATCGGAGGTACCAGGGTGAAGGTTTCGGTCCACGGGGTGGAATATCCCAAGAGTGAGAAAACGAACTGCCGGGATTGAGTAAGCGTCCGGCGAACGGTTTCGATTCCGTTCTCCGGTGCGGGATTGCCTCGGACTGCTCTTCGGACGACTGCGTCCTAGGTCCGCGGACGGTTGTTCCCCGATTTCCAGGGCGGGAAGGAGAGGCGAAGGCCGGGGGATCCAGGGGGATTTTTCGGGAGTTCGGAGGGGGAGGAAAAGGGACCGGAGAGGCAGCGGAGAGAACAAAAACTGGTGATGTTGCAAATGTGCGGTTGGTAGAAGTTACGCAATTATCCGGCAAATATTTTAAACAGGTTTGGCTGGAGAGGCGAGTGAGGATGGGAAATTTACACCGAGGCATATCTCCGTGGCGGAAGTTTTCCCGAGCCTCCGCGATGCGTCCCCGCTTTGGCGAACCCCGCGACCGGGGGAAAGCCCGCTGGAGAGTTCGAATTCGATCCCGCGCCTGCGGAGCCGTCTGACGGCGGCGGCAGCGTTCGCCGAATAGCCCCTTTATTTACATTAGACCGAAAATCCTGTCTCTAATGGCTGCTCATTAGTACTCAAGGCAGTGAGCGATACCTCTCTATGGGCCGTTTCTTTTTTTCTTTATTTTTATATATCTTACATTTCAAGGCCATACATGCATTGAAACCAGTCATTATAAAAGAAAAACTCGCAGTTCATCCAGTTTACTTCTCGTTTGACCATTGAAGAATCAAGATGAAAGCAGTGGTCGCGTTGTTTGCTGTTGGACTGGCAGCAGCCGTGTCGTCTGCTGCCTTGTCGAAGAAGGCGATATCCCTACGTAAGTATTGCACTCGCGAGTGTTTCCGGGCTTCGCTTTTCCTCGGGCCTCTCCCGAGGAGCTGCCGTTTTGCGGGGGCCAAACGACCAAGGAGGTGACGTTTTCCAGCCAAAATGGGGCTCCTTTCGATGGGCCCCTCCCCCCACCCCCCGTCCGGGGAAACCGCCTTTCGTCGAGGGCGAAGATTTCGAAGTCGCCTCTCGTTGGTTGTCCACCGCAGAACGGTCTCTATCTTTTTTTTTATCCGTTTTTATTTTATTTTATTTTTTTTTAAAACCTAACCTGTTATTCTTGAACTTAGACCGGGTATCATTCCGGGCTTAGAGCGAGTCCATTACGCAATTGCGTAAGTAATTCTCGCTGGTCTATAATTACAACTCCGAGTCGAAGAGTTTCGGTCGTAAGAAGAACGAAATTGACATTTTCGTCTTTCCCGCAGCTCCTTTCGTAAAGGTATGCCGAAGGGACCAGCCTGAGCTCGATTCCTGCATTTTGTCTTCGCTGAAGAAACTGCATCCGCATCTAGTCAAAGGTATGGAATAAGAATCCCCCTGGGCGGGCATTCGGGTACCGCATTGCTTCCTTTTCTCCGTGCGAGAGACCGTCTTCGTTAGGCGTGGGGCAAATTTAAAAAAAAAAAAAAAAACGTGCCACGATTTTGATTTTGCGCCATTTTCCGAGGGACACGAAAGCCGGAGCATCCGCTCGGAGATGCGCTCGGGGGCTTGACCACGGATCCCGATTAATTTCAGGTACCAAGGACCGATTCGTTGACTCACCGATCCGTTTAAAATATGTAGTTTGACAAGTTTGTCAAGTGACTGAAGTCGTTTCCAAACGCACGTTCTCGGTTGCATGGAGCTGAGATTGAGCGGAGGCGTTTTTTCGCGGCATTTGCCGCGTTCGAACTGACGAAAATCCCGCCGGGGATCCGATTCAAGCGAACGGGAATCCGGGGCGGAGGTATTCGAAATCGGAAGCCGGACTCAATTCGCCCGCGATTCGCGATTGCCAACCCTCCGAAAATCAAGGTTCGAACACTTCCGATCATCCCCTGCACCGGCGACTTTCTGCGCGTTGTATAACGCATTTGCCTGCGAATTTTCTTACGTAATGGCGGACGGTGGTAATCGGCTTTCGATCCAGAAGCAACGGATCATTCTGGTTATTTACGTAATTTCGCGTCACGTAACTTTCCGTGCTCGGTAGATTGCCGGCTCTAAATTTCAACCCTCGAGAAATCCGAAGCGCACTTCGAAGCTCTGCGGGGGGGGGGGGGTAACGCATTTGGTAAGCCTCTGTTTTCTTTAAGGTATCCCAGAATTAGACCTTCCCCCGTTCGATCCGTATTTGATCGATGAAATGGTAACAGAATACGTCAATGGTCACGTCGAAGGCAAAATGATAGTCAAAGACTCCGTAACCTACGGGTTATCCGGATTGCAGTTCCTCAGCGTTAGGTAACGTATGCTGCCGGGAGGCTGTCGGTGTTTTACCGGAGTCTTGTGTCCCGTGCTAATTCCTCACGTTTACGCGCAGAACCAACTTCACGGATCCGGACAACGTAAACATACGGATCGACGTCCAGATTCCCAAACTGAGAAGCGAGGGCAAATACAAAGCCCAGGGAAAGTTCATCGGCAGCGAGTTTGGAAGTCGTGGAGAGTACGATCTGTCCATATGTAAGTGTCGAATGCTCCCGGCATTCCCGCATCCGGGTCCGTCGAGTCTGATACGTTCGTTTGACGTTTCCAGTTAACATAACCGCGACTTGGGACATTCTCGGCACCCTGGAGACCGCAGACGGAGTTCAATATTTGAAAGTTAAGCATTTTGATTTAATCCCGGAGGTTCAGGACATGAAAATACACGCTTCGAACTTGTTCAAGGGAAACGAGGAACTCAGTGAGTATTTCGTTCGGACCGCCTTAGTGGTGAACGTGTCCATCTCCATCTCTCGGGAGGCTACTCGGCAGCCTCTCGCTGTACCGCATCGCGCAAAACGCGCTCCATCGATGCGAAATGGCTTCGCTTCAAAACGATAAAGCTTAAAATATTTTTATAAAATCTTGAAATGTTCAATCTGCAATTGGTGAATGAGACGAAATTATGGAATGACACTGATGTATTTCTTTTTTTTTTCAGCCAAAACAGCTTTATCGTTATTCAACCAGTACTGGCGGCCCGTGTACAAAGAAGTTCTGCCTTACGCCCGGGAAAGTTGGGATAAAATAATGAGGGAAATCGCCAATCGCGTGTTCCTCAGGGTACCATTCGATCAAATCTTCCCGCTTTCATCTTAAGTTTTATTGTTAAAATCATATTTTTTTTTTATAAGTAGCAAATAAGAATAGCTAATTATAAAGTATTACGTTTAGTTTTGTCTAACTCTCTAACGCCGAACAGAGTGAATCTCTGGCACTGTTTGGAGTGATTTGAAGCGAAGCGCTGAACGGAGAAACGCAACGGAAGCGAGATCGGAGAAAACGACCTGCCGGAGTCGGTCCACACCGACGACCGCCGTTGGGTTGGAAGACGAGGTGCGGGGCAGAGCGGGGATGGATCGTCTCGGTGGATGCACTGGGATGACCGTGGACGGATTCTGCCCTTGACCATCGCCGGCAGCATGCGCCGCGAGTGGTGCGCCCCGAGGCAACGTGGAAATTTACGCGGGAGGCGCGTTCGGTTCCAGCAACATCGCGGCGCGGTCGAACGCCGCAATTATCCTCGTTTTCCCGGGCCTTGAACTGAGCGATTAATTACTCGAACCGAGTCCCACGTTCGCGGCCGCGAAGATGCGGAGCTCTGCTTCCGGCAGGCAGAAGGCATGCCGAGCGGCTCCGGAAGTCATCCCCCGATGACTTGCAGCATCCCACATTTTGATTATTTCATCTCAGTTTTTGTTGCCCCCTGTTGCGTGGATAGATAACAGGCGAAAAATCCACTTTTTGTCGTCAGCATGGGAACGTTCTGATATCTGAAGTGTTCTTCTTTATCGGCGTCGATTCTTGTCCCGCGCACACCCGGTACCTCGGTTCTCTTTTGCTTTATTTAACTGAAAGTATCAAATGATTTCGGATGGTGGATGTTATAGAAATCTCTGCACTTCCTTCTGTAAGCTCTAAAAAGTAATATATATACATATATGTATATAATAAATATTTTGCCAATGCAAATAACACTCTCGCATATGCGTCTGGGAAATTATCCAAAGTTTCTGAATGCAGATGCGTCTGTAAATAAAATAATAAACAATAAGTCAGTTTGTTAAATAGCAATATTATCGACGTTGCAAATAATATTTCGAGTCATTTGAGTTGTGTATTTTGAGGCGGAGGTGGTACCCTTGCTGCGTTGTCCAGGTTTTTGCACATTCAGAATCAGTGCACGCGTCCTAGGAATTTTTGAACTGCAGGTTAACTACCGATTCGTTAACTTATCGAATCGTTATGAATGCGCTTAATTGTCATTGAATAGTGAATTTCGTGCAAATAATCCTTCGTCAAAAATATCTTGCTTGGATTCAAAACTTCGCATTTGGACAGGACCGCACATGAGTTCACGTTTTCAGCGTAGGGCAAGCAGTAGGACGTCCAAGAATATTCGGCACGATGGAAACCCTGGTTTATCTTGATTCTGTACGTGTAGTGCCTGGCCTCCTCGCTCTTCCCGACGATGTGCAGGGAGATCATCAGGACGTCCTCTTGGAAGTCGAGGAAGCATCTCCGCACGAAATAGACTCCTTCCGCCCTGAGAACGTTTCCCGTTCTCACCACGGAGTTACGGTCGGTCTTCACAACGACTTCCTCCTCTTCGTTGAACCAAATTTTTTTAATGTACGGCCTGTGAACCGCCTCCAAGTGCTCTTTGTACTCCGACAGCTTGATCTTTCGCCTGCCGCACTGCAAATGCCAGGCGCAGCATATCCAGCGGTGGTAGCATTCGGAGGAGTGTCTCTTCATTTCGGCCGCCGTTCCTTTTCTCGGGCAACCGAACCGGTTATTCGGGCACTGAAATCGGATTACTTTTTCGCGGCATTTCCCGTCTGACGGGCAACGGTCAGTGTCCCTCTCGTCTGCCGATATCAGATCGCTCTCGGATGGCATCGCTCCCGGTCGCGATACGCTAACTGTGAGCTTGAAACAAAATACCGATGATCCGCTAGAAAAGGTTGCTCCACTTCATCTGTTCACTTTCTTCCACTCTGCAGCATTATTAAACGAACAAAATAAATAATGCGGACGATAAGCTATCGAAATCGCACCAAACACGATAAGGACTTCGATTTGCCAATAAGTTTCTTTCCCTGACTCGGTGCTCTGCTCCTCAATGCAGACGTGAAGTTCACTGCGGGAACTTTACTCTCGTTGAGGCGAAGAAAAGGGCGTTTCAATAAGTACGATCGATCTCGTATAAGGATTTTTCTGCTCAAGATCGTAACAGATCATACAAGAAATCTGTATCGTATGATTAGTTATGAAAATTAGAAAACTCTCAAACTAAAAATTTCGACGGTGCACACCTATTCCCTCAAAATCCCCGTTTCTTTTCCTCGGAAACTGCAAACTTCATCGTTCCTGATGGATGACAGCGATCGGTTGGCATCTCCGGTTCCGTTGTCTCCTGAATCACGTGCTAATTTTAATTCCTTATCCTCGAAAAATGTCCACGTCGACGATCCTCTCCCGAATGATGTTCCAAATAAAGAGAAAACTGAGAAACGCATATGCTGAACCGAACATAATACACTGATTTCGATACCGCATATATCGTGTCTCACAAAGTGCCGATTTCAGTAAACTTTTCGGCATTTACCGGTCTTGTCCCGTTTGTACCCCGGTGGACAGGGCTTTTCCGGAAGATCTATTATGTGCAAAACGTTCGGGATTGATCTCACCGCGATCGGTTCCTCGGTTTCGGCGTCCCTTCCTTCGTTCCCCGTTCTGCGGCTGCACAATTTGCCGAAGCACTTTAACATAGTAAACCGTCGCAAATTCAACTACCTTGTGATAATTGAAGTTAAATGAGTGAAGCCGAATTTCTGCGCTGTCGCCGAAAGCGTACATTGGGTAGGGGATATAGATAAGGCGTTATTGACAAAATTTAGTCATCATCCTGTACGCCCGAAACTGCATTCGCATGCACAGTATCCTTGTGCAGAAGATGTATCGCATCACCAGACATTCTTTCCTGAATGTCAGTTGGAGGTGAAATCCGCTTATTGATCCACGTTAAATGTGAATCTGGCGTCCGTTATAAGCGAAAGCACATTTCTTACGGTAGAAATCTGCAGTCCGCTTAAGTTTGCTTCCATTATTCGTTAATAAGGCAAAAAAGTAAACCGAATGTTTAAGGCTGTGAAGGACTCCATTTATTCCGTTAGGGACTCATAAAAAAAAGAAACATATTTTAACTTTTACATATTTGATTTTGATCGTTTTTTACATGTTGTTTATATGTCACTTTTACTCCCAATATAATTACATGACACGCAACTTGTTTTTTTTCATTAAAATATGCTAATCTGCATGTGACAATGCTCTCGTGTTCCTGCACGGAACATCGTATCAGCTACGAGAAAAGACATGAAAAAAAAGGAAGGAAAAATCTCGTTCGAAAGCAATTAACAAATTATATGTATATATATATATTTTTTTTATACCTAAGTCTCGTTTTATTTACGAGGGAAAAATTATGCTTCTGATGAATGCATTAAAATAAAATTCGTTATTTTTCACTGCGGTTGTTAAACATAAAGAAAAACAAGCTAAACATCGGTATCATTAAGAAAAATTTGTTTTTCCGATATATTTTAAAATACAAATTAATTTCGGTTTCGAACCCCGGCTCCGGTTCAATGCCTCCGCGATCAGAATTCAAATATATGCATTTTAATGTTTACGGAATAACCTGATTATGCAAATTGTCGTGCACGGCCGTGCGGATTGATGTCTAACGCGTCCAAATTCCATCCACATTTATTTGTTTGAAGAAGAAAAAAAAAAATGTCCGGAGTCAGCAGTTTGGTGTACATGTTATTAACGGATTTATATAAAAATAATTCGACGCTGAAAAATATGAGAGCATCGTCAAATTAATGCGACAAGATAAGTTTTTTCCCTTTTTTTTTTTTTAATCGCTCACATCTTGTGTTTCAGGCAAAATCTCCGAATAGGAAATTCCTGTTTGATATTACGTCAAATGTTAGACAAATATATTCCAGATTTTGATGCTATCCCTTTTTTTTTTGTTTTTTGCATTAGTATTCTTTAAAGAGTATTCTCGTGTATGATGTTTTTTAAAGTTGAAGTTGTTATAATTGACGCAAATGAGAGTGGGTTTTGCTGATAATGATATGCTACGTATTATGAATTATTTATCCACCTTAGCCGAATCCTGAATAAATTTATTCATAATTATCCCCGAGTAATGATTAAATATTCTCACAGGCTACACATCCTTTAAACGCCGGAGATTATTTAATGAGAATTATAAATGTTGCCGAAAATGATAACAGTTCCATGAAATGCCGAACAATTGCATAAAACGATGTAAATAGGATGTTATCAATAAGTTTTTAAAAAAAAAAGATATAATTTTCAAAGGATATTTTACTCCCAGATAGGGTATAAAAGTAGCATTAAATTCCGCTAATTATTACAATTAAATATAATTGATAGAAAAAAAAAAAGATTGTCGTATTCGATATTACATGAGTATGAAATTATTACGAAGATTTCTTTTTCAATATTTTCTCCCTGATTATTGCTAACTCGTAAAGGATACATACAATTTATAAATAATTTTTCGAAGTGGTAAAAACTAAATTATATATATTTTTTTTCTGAACCATATAATCCATTAATGATGTAATTTTTGCAAAGCAAACAATAATTGCAGTGGAAGACTTTTCCACGGGAAAAAAAAGGGTAGCAATTTACGTAGTAATTACTGTTAACATGTTCTTATTTTGCAGGAAGTTAAACAATATTGAAAAAATTTTGATCTCTGGACTGGATATTAATTCTGATGGCCGAAATGGCAGATTTTTTTTTTTTTTTTGAAAAACTTAGTATTCGACCAGAGTCCACGTTTTTGATTATGCTTATAAGGCGAGCAGATTGGACAGAGATTACGTTTCTACAATCTAAAGAATCTGTTTGTAAAATTAAAAAAAATGTAAAGTATCCGCATCTACAGCAGAAAGTAAGAAAGTTCAGGCATGATCGTCGCATGCAATGCAGTATTTAAGTGGTCACTGACCACGGTGCAGCAGCGCTTTATGTGCAAAATTCACAAAATGCCGGAATTTTTGCATTAATTTTATTTTTTATCCCATCTCAATATCCACGTGTACATTCTTTTTCGTCCCTCGCACTTGCGTTGCACAACTAAATTGCTTTGCGGCACATTATCAGACACGGTCCGATACCGTTTAATGCCTTCTCATATTTAAATTACATTATATAATATATCAGTTTAAAATGAATTTATCTGTTGGCATCGCTAACATGTGCGGGTGCTAAAACGGGAAATAAGATTCAGTCAATATTGCGTCAAATGATTCATTTATGTAACCACAATTTGGCAAGAGTAAGAATGATGCTCATTGCAGAAGTCAGGCGACGACAAAGCAATTGTATAGTTAAATAATATTTACAGAGGATTTAACGGGGAGACAACTTCCTGCGGAACGCGTTAAAATAACTTTGTGCTTCGCTACCTCGGAATGACAGCATCGAAAGGAAAATGTCGGAAATCGTCGTTGAATATTTTCGTAAACGCAGTGCTGACGAGATCGTCTATGAGAGGCTTCATGAGGTTGAACCCGGGCCTCCAGCCGAAATTGATGAGTCTGTCAAGCATTTTCTCTGAAAGAAATGAGAAATTGCTGCCGCGACTGCCTGCGTCGGCTCACAAAAGCATCAGGCACCGTACCTACCCATTGTTTTTCGTCCCTTGAGGAGGTTGTTGATGTGAAGCTTGAGGTCGTCGCATTCCATTGCTTTCACATGTACGGAAAATGGATTTTCCGGATCCGAATCATTTTGGCTTCTTCGTATGGTCGTCACTTGCGTGTAATTATCTGAAAACGCATCGGTTTGCTTACATTCTGTTTGGAGGCGTTTAGATTCGGCTTCAATCGAAACGCGGTAAACGGAAAAAAAAAAAAAAGATTGATGAATAAATGACTCTTAGACCTAATCAACCGCATTTACTGTGTTGGTTTGGCTCATTAGAGCGGCTTACATAATTTAAAAGCAACGTTTCACGCTGCGTCCTTCCATCTTGCAAACGTATTACCCGGCGAATGTTTGAAAGATACATACACAAGGATAAGTCGAAAGTTCCGGAATTTGAATATGGAGTTAGGAAATTGTTGTACATTTGCCATCCTCCGTGCAGGAACTTCTCCGGGAAGTATTGCCGGTACCGAATGTATCCGTCTTTGAGGTCGCTTTTAAACTCCGTAACTTCGGAGTTGACCCAGCCACTTTCGAAGACATTTCTCAGAGTCAGCTTATAATTAAAAGCTGGAAGACCTCGTTTTTGAACGACTTCATGTGCGTAAAAAGGATCGAACGGGGCGACGTTGAACTCCGGCACTCCTGATTCGAAAAACTCCCTTGCATCATTCAGGGCCCTCAGCATGCACACATCGAAGTATTTTGTGTCGCTCCTTCGGCAGCTTGAGAAAATTTGAACTGAAAATTGTTGGATTTATAAGAAAAATTAAAGAATTAATAACGTTGCATGTTTATAAGGTACCAATATAAAAAAAGAAAAAAAGGTAATTACAGAAATAAATATTATTAACCTTGAATAAAACTCATACATGACGGATGGTGCAACTATTTATTACTGATAGACAAAAAAAATAATAATAATAAACAATATTCCGATCATGTTTCACTGAGATCTTTGTGTCAGTTGTAGACGTTCAGACCTCTGAAAATCCGAGATCTGAGATATAAAATTCTGAATTTCGGATTCACCTTATCAAGTAATCAGTTAAAAGTTAACTATAAAGTGATTGAATTATATAAACTCCATACATAACGTGAATTTGCAATTCCAAATTCCTAATGTTTCAGGTTGTTTGGAATTTATTTCGGTATTTTTTTCTTTTTTGTCTGCAACATAACAATCATCCAACGTAAAAATGGTAAATCTCGGAGTAAGTTTCTTCATCCGGATGATCTAATACATAAAATCAAGTCTTAACTATAAAGTGCTGGAATATTTTCTACACGTTAAATCGCCGTTGCGTTTCAAGTTGGCTTGAAAGAGTTTCGGAAAACCGGGGGAATTTCTCGTCTGGCAAATTATTTTGCACAATGAAGACCTTCCAACCGCGGTCAATTTTTTCATTTCATCGCTCCGAAATAAATAAATGCGTTCCGCGATGGAACGCGGCAAGTGCGCCATTTACGGAGGACTTAATGTCACTTACCGAATTCGAGTAATCTCCCGTTGTAAAACTGGCCACCGGCATCCTTAACCGCCAAAAGCCACAGAAAAATGCTCGCCAAAAGCATCACGTCGGTCTGGGCAGGTCGCCTCCCCCCCTCCCCCCCCGAGTGCGGCCGCGCGATGCCGGGAAAAATTGCCGCGGAAAAGCGAAAGTGTCCAACTCCGGTACCCGAAAATATTTTCCCCGCGGCACAAATATGAAAGTTTACTCACGAACGCAATCTCCACCCGAAGAATATGGATTTAACCAAATGCCGGACTCGGCTTTGCGGCGAAAATCGAAAAGAAAACTCACTTTCAGGCAACCTCTGCGGACCGAGGAAAAGGAAAGTTTGA
The DNA here is from genome assembly GCA_028565995.1 of Ricinus marginatus. Taxonomy (NCBI): domain Eukaryota; kingdom Metazoa; phylum Arthropoda; class Insecta; order Psocodea; family Ricinidae; genus Ricinus; species Ricinus marginatus. Next base: position 13,583 of record JAOWBB010004952.1, on the reverse strand, counting down.
AGAATAGAAAAGAAAGACAAAAAAAAGCATGAAGATAATATTGACCTATAACAGATCCAACTCTCCACTCTCACTCATCGTAACCGTTTCCACCAGTGACTACACGAATGCGAATTATCGTGTCAGCAGAATCGGAATGCGCCTCCGGCTCGATTTTGTCGAACATTCGCAGTCGCTTCTCCGTTTCGCAACTGTCGACCGTGCGAAAATTTGCAAAAAAAACAACTCCTTCCGCTTTCCCCGGGAGCCGACTGCACACACACACATCACACACACACACACACACACACACACATCCCCCCCTCCCTCGTCTCCGTCTTCGTCGTCCTCGGTTGACGTGTCACCAGGATTGACAACGAACTGAAATCAGGCCCGCACTCAGCAGCTTGACGGACCACCGACTGCGAAGTTTTCCGGGGGGGTGGCGACCGCCGAAGGAAATGCCCATCGGTTGGTGCCACGTAAATCCTTTCGCAGCAAACGTCTCCTGTCGCTAACAAATCTCCTTTTTTTTTATCCTGCCATTAATTTTTCCACCTCTACGAAATCCCCGTTTACAATGCGGCACCGACATACATGGTTAAAATGTTAATGAACCATATATGATTGGATATAATTTTATTTCAATATAAAGGTGTGTGATTTGTACACGGGTGAATAATAAAAGTTGTTATTCTCACATATGAAATCGCGTAAGTTTTCTTATCGGTATATTTTATGCATATTCAGAAAGCCGTAACTCAATATTAATTTTCTGTACGTAAGGTAAAAGCATTTAAAAATCTTGGCTCCGACGACCGTTGCTCTCATCCATGACTGATTCACTTTTAATGTATTATAATGTTTCTTCCTGTTTTTTTCTATAATTATCGATATTGAAAAACTCCCGAGCAAACATTTTATTCATTGAATATTCCAAAAGTTTCCGTAGCAGTTTTTATAACCTTACCATGTTATTTTTTTTCCTTTTTTTTCATTTTTTTTTTTGTGCCCTTTCATTGTAATTTCTATTTTCCGACAGAAACGGCGTCCGGGGGTGCTGCATCGCAAAGGTTGCGAGAAGGCGACAAAACACGCCGATGCCGCGTCCAAAGTTAATTCCGTCGCGTCTCCTCCAATTTTGCTGCGGAATCTTCACCTTGGTTTCCGATCCGGGGGCCCCGGGGGGAAAAACGCGGACCGCAAATTGCCGGATTTGCGGTGCGAGGCGGAGAGGAATCGCCGCATCTCCCCCGGCGGCCCCGCGCTGCGGAAAACCAGGCGAAAAAAATTCCGGATCGATTCGCGGGCGAAGCCTTCACTTTCAGGTCAAGCTCAGGTCGGGATATTCGCGGTGGAAACGTGGCAGTCGGCGATTGGCGCGGCCGCTCTTTTTAATGTACCTTAAAAGCAAATGTCACGTAATTGGCCCCACGCGTTCCGTTTTCGGTTTTTAGCGGGAGATTCAAATTAAGCGCGCAAGGTCGGTGATGATTGCGTACATTAGCGCGAACCCGTCTGCCGCGCAAAACCCCGGTCGTTTGCTGCCTCTCGGATTCGTCCGAAGATGCCTGAACGTCCAAGGCTCTTGCCTCGCAGGTTAAGTGGCGGGGGCGCGAGGGAAAACTATCGAAGCCCTGTCGCGGGATCGGATCGCTGATTGTGAATATCTCCGGCAAGGCACTCTGCGGCGGGTTGAGAGGAAGCATGAGGAAGCACCTTCCATTACAGACCTATATTAATGGTTCTTTCGACATTGTGTTTGAGACGTGGGATGATTCACAACGTACGAAAGTGGAAAATTTCGCAGTTCAAGTAATGACTGACAAGAATTGATTAGTACAAAAATTCTGAATTCACATTGCCCTTTTCAGCAAGTCATTATTCCATGCGATTTCACTGTTTAACCATTGGATTTAGGACTCCCTACGCATTCCTCCGGATCAATACTTAAGTTTGATATTTCTCCAGGGAGCTTTTTCGAACCTGCCTCCTTTTCCTTACAATCGAACTGTAATAATTTCAGTTCACGCTAAGTTTTATGCTGGAGAAAATATTAATAAAGTGACGATTGTTTTAAATTTTGGATTACTTTTAAATATTGCTATTTCGTGCGACCAGTTAATGTTGCATTCGTACATCTTCACGATTTTGAATCTACCCGTCCATCTCGTTAAGTTTTATTATCTGAGTGCGATACGATTCATTAACGTCATGGTATTTCGTTAACCAGCCACAGGCAAAGGAACGAAAATATGATGTATAAAATGTTCATGTTCATATAAAATATGAAAATGTTCATTGTCGTTCGGGGAGGAGATGAGCGTGGGTTTATTATTTACGGGATGAGTCGTGTGAGTTCCTGAGAGCGCAGGTACTGACTTCACCGTCCTGGAACCGTAACGCGATGCGCGGAAAATCGAAAACTTTGAAGGTTTCCCGGGGAGCGAGCGATTCGGGGTGCACCTCGACCGGGGCCTTAAACAAGGCGGGGTAATCTGCCTTTTCGAGGCAAAAATTGCGGGCATGACGTGCAAAGTCCGCAAAATGAGGTTTATCCGCTTGCGCACGTTTCAGGTACGCAGTTTTCTAACGAAAGAAGCCTGGCGCAACCTACCTACGAGGAGTCATAACAGGTAATAGCTTTGCAAATTTTTTTTGCAAGTTTTTTGTCTTGTGTATGTGTTTTCTGGCATTCGTCGTCGTTAGAGCCATCATCGCATCTCGGGTCCCGCATATAAAAGTTCGATTAATGCAAAGCTCACGCAGTTAGCCAAGGGATGTTGACGCAAAATTTCCGCTTTTGGGTCCTCTTTGTGGGACTTCTTCATTTGAAATCCATCGACGGTCTCGGGGCCCGTAAGTAGATCTTTGTCTGCTCTTTCTTCGCTGCGACCGTTCACATTCGTTGACCGAACGTTTTTCACTTTCAATATTTCCTTCCTGTCTCAGGGGAGATCGTCACTTTGTGTCCGAGAAACGCTCCGGATTTGGACGATTGTGTGCTGAGTTCGGCCGATGAGCTGCGACCAAAACTTAAAAAGGGTAAGCCACATGACGGAGTTAAACTGATGTAACGTGGGTCGAACTTACTCAAATGGTTTAATATGATGTATTCTTATTCATGCTTCGTATCGATTTACCGTTTAGCCCGACCTGACGGGACTAATTTTAATTGTTTAAAAACGAATTAGATCCAATTATTCGGCTTTGATGTGTTGGGCAACCACTAAAAAATTATAGAATCATCATTTAATAACGTGCCCCAGTGGAAGTTCCTGCGTCAAATACGCTTCTATAGAACGAAGTGTGTTAGCCTTATTTATATACGTGCATTTGAGCTGTCAATATTGGGTTTTAAATCGGTTAACAAGAGCACGTATCAGGTAGTGGCTGAAGACAGATTTTCAAAACCTTAAGACAAATAACGCATTAAAAAATCACTAAAATTTTGGATAGATATTTGCTCGCCGCGAATAATTACCAATGCATTTTTAAATCATTAACTTAAGCTCGATGCATTTTCTAATTTGTAGGCGTATTCAGGTTTTGATACATTGTCGAATGTTAATTAGTAATATTTCTCATAATAGTTCGTGTGCATTTTCCAGGCATCAAATCGCTGAAGATTCCGCCTCTGGACCCTTTGTTTATTCCTAAAATTCATCTCATAGGTGGAAACGGTCCTGTGTCTCTTGATTCAACACACACCAATGTTCGAGTAGAAGGACTGTCTAATTACGATATTAGGAAAGCTCAGTACGTGCAGCGGCAAAAATCGCCGCTCCTCGACAGCGTGCGGGAAGAAAATTTCTGTCGACGGCTAATAAAAATTCGCTGTTCTTTTCAGTGTCAATTTCAAAAATAGGGAAATTCAAGCTGAGGGCTACATTCCGTACATCCACTCCAGCGGAAATTACCAGATGAACGGAAAAATTCTCGCCCTGCCGATCATCGGAAACGGGGATTCATCATCCAATTACAGTGAGTACCGGGGCATTTGGGTCCGCTTTGGGTTGCTGCGGATCATTTTTCATACTCAGGCGTGGCTTACATTTCAGCCGGCGTGACAGTGTACATGACCCTGAAATTCAAACCTGAAACGAAAAACGGCGAAGAGTTTTGGAACCTGGAGAAAAGCGATTTAGACCTCGACGTGAAACACGCCGATATTCACATGAATAACCTGTTCAACGGGAATAAGCAGTTGGGTGAGTTTTTTTTGTTTTTTTTGTTGTGCGGCGGTCGTTATAAACCGCAGGAAAAGGCTTTGCACTCAGCGAATCTTTCCCCGTATTGGCTGTTCCAGGCGACACAATGAACGACTTCATAAGGGAAAACTGGCAAATTGTGTTTCAAGAGATGAAACCCACTATCAGAGACACGGTTAAGGCTTTCGTGGTCGACTCCGTCAGCAAAGTATTCAAGGCATATTCCGTCAACGAACTATTCCCCGAAGTCTAAGCGACAGCTGACAACAGGACGAGAAATTCCGGTGCTATCCTTTTCATTTTTAATTTATAAAAGCTTTATGAATAAAATCTGCTTTGGATTGTCGGATTTTTGTAACTGAATAATTCAGAATTACAAAATATTAATCGTATTCTTATTTTGCTTGTTATAATTTCCTTAACGGATGTTCCTAGCTCATGATCCCATCTTTAATGCCCGGATAATCAGGCACTCCGAGGCGTACAAGGATCAAGAAATTGTCATTACCAGTTCACTAACTGAAATTTTGCAGCTGAGGAAAGATGTAACCTCTAACGTAGTACATGGAAGTTAGCATGAACAATCATTTAATAACGAAAAAATTATTTAAGAAAGGTAGAAATTACCCGATTTAGTTTCATTCGAATAATATTTCAACATTTAACGGTGGAGTTCGCTCTGTGAAGCTGACATTTTCTCGAAGTAGCAGCACCTTTTTAAAATTTAATGATGATAATGTTGTCCCTGTATGTATATTTTCATTTGTGAAAGTTTTCGCATTAATTTTACGGGATTTAATTGTTAGAAAATGACGTTTCACGTATAATCAGTGGCTAAATTCGAGCTCGTTGATTCGACGCTTCTTGCTTCTAAACCCATTATGTCAGATTGAAAATTAAATACTTCGGATATTTCATAAGGGAACAATTTTAAAATGTAACATAGGTCCTAAACGTAAAGCTATTCTCACATTGTTAAAAAAAAAAAAATTGCTAATGCACAGCTAAATCAACATTGTTAGAGAGCCTCGGGAGCGAGGATTTTCAAGACGAGAGCTGCATACGTGATTCATATTTTTACAACGCTTTAGGCTATTCAAAACTTTTGATGCTGCATCTTTATTTGCATACTTGCATCGCAAATTGCCGGATTAATAAATAAAGGAGCTCATTAATTTTGGCATCTCCGATTTTAAATTAATGTTTTTCAATTATCCATCGCGAATAATTACATAATTAATGAATAATAATAAGTAATTGCATAATTAATAATTATATATGTAACATATAACTGCAAAATTGTATATTAAACGTGGCAGGTAACGTACCTGTTTAAGTGTTAAAAAAATCAAAGGGTTTCATCACCTGCAGAAAAATTATAAGAAACATTATTTGGCATAATATTATTTTAAAATAGATCGAAATCTGACATAAAGTGCAGAATAATTTACGATATTTATTACAAACATATTTCAAATATTTATTTTTTTATTTTTTTTCTTTACATAATTTGTGACGGAGATTATTACTTTCTGAGGAAATTTAAATGCGATAATAAATATAACCTAGTTATTTTGTGCTGATTTAAAAAACGGTGCAGCTATAATGTGTTTTATTTTGGAAATCCTTATATTTTCGTGTAGTCGATATTCACAGAGTTTTTATTTAGATACACCATTTGCGCTGAGTAACAGGCAAGGGTAATGCGGAAATTGCCTTGTGCCAAGTGCGGAAACAGCAATTAAATCCGGAAGCATTTATTATTAATATTAAGGTGAATTATGAATGAATGATACAAACTGTTAATGTTTTGGAGAGAAATTTATCAAAAGTTATCAACTTTTGATATATTCTCTCCTAGATATAAATCATCAATTCTTGATGTATTCTACAATAAGATGAATATTTTAAAAGATACTAGGCGATGGCAAAAATCCCGATACTCCCATTGTATCACTGTATTATTTTGCTCTTAGACTCATAACCAGCAACCTTTTCGAATTCCATAATTTTGCATTTCATGTTGAATTGGATCCAATGTTAGCCTGCAAAAAAACCCCATTTGAATGCTGCGAGTTGCAACAATAATCTGGATTTTCATTTAATTTTTCTTCAAATCTATTAATGAGTGCATGTATTTGACTTAAAAATCTTCGCAATAATGAGATGTCGTTCTCTGATTTCCTTTTTTTAATTTTTTAAATTTTCTGCTTTTTGAAACCACAAACACGAGTTACAATAAAATATTTTATTATTGATGTTATTTTATGTTGCATATTTTATTTAAATGTTTTATATATTACGTATTTCATTTTCCAATTGTGAAATACGGGACATGTAGATTCTAATATAGAGAGTCAGGATTTATTCGCGACAAGAACTTGAATTCTGCATAACCTAAACTTGATAGAAAATTACTCTGCCCCAGTAAATCCAGAGACCGTTACTTTTAATTTACAGTTACGATAAATCAGTGAAAGGCATAATTACAGAATTAAACATCTTTTGGTAAGAAGGAGACACACAATGAAATGAGGATATATATGTATATATGAAATATATAATTACATACGAACATAGTTACAAAGTGTATTTTGTAATACTTTAACCGTTAGAGAGAATAGACGCTGTTGAATAAAGACTTAAATTGAAAAAGTACTACTAATATACCATATAAATATAATATAAAATATACTACCATTATACCCATAATTTTAAAATCTTAGTACTAACAAAAATTAATAAAAATTGAAACTTATAAAAATATCTTTGAAAACAAATAAAACGAAGTTGATGATAATGTAAAAATTGATGCGATTCCAGAAAAAATATTTGAATATGAGTGTCAAACAACATGAAAATTACTGAAAGCCATATTCAAATTCAAAAGTTAAATAAAGGTAAAGGTATAAAATGAAAAAATTCATATAGAATAGAAAAATGTGGCAAGCGATATAGATATAAATCATGCAAGAATTAACAATTATTTTTAATAAAACAATTATAATTTCCTGTTAGTTTTATGGATAAAATATACGTGAAAGTAGATTTTCTAGGGAGTATGGTAGAAGTTTTTTGAAAAAGCAGTTACTATGAGATTAAACAATTTTATCCAAAAATTTCCTTCTGGGCGTACCTAAATTGTTTCTCCGGCCATTTTTAGACAGAAAAACCGATTTCTTTTCAGATCTATCTACTTATGTCTTTGCCATGCAATTTTATAATAAAAACAACTCTCACTTCTCCAATAGTACCGGCAACTTCAGCTTTTTTTCAGCTTTTGAATATCCATTCTTTTAACTTTCATTATCTATCCACGTATTACAACATATTTTCAAGTCATTCATCCCGTTAACTCTCACTTTTAGTTCGAAAAACCGAGAGGACAGAGGCTAAAAATTAAAATAACCGCAGATACACATATCGGTGCCGGGCCATCGCAGTGAATTGCTCCGATAAAAGGACAACAGTAAAAGGAAGAGATACTTCGAATAAGCTCTCCAAAGCGAACCTTTATTGCCGTTACTGCGGTGAATGTTGCAAGGGTTTTTGCGCATGACACGTTGCACAAAAAAAAAATCGCTAAAACCTGTAGGTATGCCAGGTTTGACTCTGAGTCGGACTTCGCCAAGCGATCACCGAGGGGCAAGCGGTGCGGCTTGCAAAACTCGATTGCGAGTTATGAATCCGTTTCACAGAATGGGGTTAATTGACGAATAAAGAGTCAGTTGATGGTGAGGAGACACTGTAAGAATGGATTACGGAAAAAAGTGAAGACAGAGGTGTGAAATGAGATGGCTCATTCGCTTTTTTTTCCTAATAAAGGTGTCGATCGAGAGTTACTGGTTAAAAGCGTGCAGGGAAATGCGGAACTGCGAGCGCAATATGCCGCCCGGAGCGCAATTACTATTAACAAAGCTCGGAGTGGAAGAGAATGCGGGCACGAAGGATGACACCCCCGAAACCGAAGAGTTTAACCCGGCTTATGCCGAAGATAATATGCGTTTTATGCATTGCTCCCTCCCTTCACCCCGCCGCAGCCACACCTAAGGGGGCAGTCTCGGTCAGAGACCTCAACGTAAGGTTGAACCAGCGCGAGGAGGAAGTGACGTGATTCGATCATAAGCGGAGGATCGCTTGCTACAGTCACCACGCATGATCGCTGCAAAGATATGAATTACCAATGATTTAAGGTGCGGTAGAAGGTGAGCTGATGGCAACGTGCCGGAAGAGCAAGAACTCGGTAATTACACGCGATGCTCGCTGGAACCGGCCTGAAACGGCAGAATGGATGAATTAATATCAGTCAATGACAAGGCGGTTGTCTTCGCTTTCTACTGTGCCTGGCCGCTTTAGGGTCGTCTGGATGGGAAAGTCCCGTGCCTGCACGATACCGGGGCCGGGGAATGAATTCAAACTCCGAATACTTTTTTCGAGCCTCCCCGGGCATCGTATCTTTGTAGTGGCGAAAGCAATATCGCTACACAAAAAAGGCCGGCAACCGATATATGTCCGAAGTTCGCGAGCAACTTTTTCATTCAACGAAAGACTTAATAAGTTAACGCTGCCACTCCGCCCTGCGCACTCAGCGAACCCGTCAAAATGTGCGTCTGGGGATTTCCTTCAGGCAATTTGGACCGGGGGCGCAACAGCACGGAGCTTTTGAGTCCTCGTGCAATGGCTTTTTCAGTCGCGCTCGACTGATACCGTTTTCCATTTGTCCCCAACAGATTTACAACCGCCGAAAGCATGATGAAGGTAAAAGAGGTCGAAACCTCTTCTATCTCACAGTCAGATTCTCAAGCATTGTTTCACACAAAGAAATTGCGTTTAAACACTGGAAAATAATACATAAACGTATCAACCGTATTCAACCAGAGATACATTTTTTGAATAGATAAATGAACCGAGTTAATCACACAATTTGTCCGATTGTAGTGCGGTTAAGATCTACGCAAACGTTAAAGTACATGTTGACCGGTGACGAAATAACAGTTCCGATCTTACGGCAATTGCACGCGATTGATGGCTCGTGCATAAGTCAAAAACGGCACTTGAGACCTTACAATGGTATCTGCCTCCGAAAACGGACTACCTTCTGTCTTTTGCAGATCTCCGGGATCATACAGGAATGACCGCCCCGTACAATTGCCGGCAATGAAAATGAAAATGCGAACCAGATCGAGCCGTCGCCTTTCGGTGGTCAGGTTCCTGCTTCGAAGAGACGTGTCCGAAGGTGACAGCATCCCAGACAGCCTTTGACGTCCTCCCATTTGGCTCCGGCTTTCCCGCAAGCCGACTGGTGCCACTTCGACAAGACGTGGCACGCGTGAAAAGTGAAGTTTCGAGGTCATTGCCATTGCCTGTCGGACTAGATACCCCGGCAAGCTTTGGTGCCGAAACCGACCGCAACGAGGCACGCCATAGCCCATTCGCACCTTGGAGATCGCTCCCGGGTGGCAACCGGTCAGAATCGGTGCCCGATCGAAAACCAAGGTGAGGTAGTTATTTTCGTGTGGCAAGATTAGGTCGAGGAGAGATACAACTCTTGCCCTCGACACTTGGCGACAATCTGAGTAAACAAAATTTTCTGGGTTTATGGATCAATGATCAATCGGGAGAGCCGACGGTGGAGGATCTTCCATTTGTGGAAAACGGAAACGGCAACCGGAGCAATGAACCACGGAGAGGAAGCTGAATCATTTGGACCCGAGGAAATCGTCAATGACAATTCTTGCGTCAGTGACAAATGGTCAGACGAGAAAAAAGCCGGTTCGTTCGTGGTGTCCATCATGTTCGCACCGTCTGCCTGGAAGGAAACTGCAACTTCCCGCTCCTTGCGTCACCGTGGAACTATTAATGGCCTCTTTGTGCATCGGAATGAAGTTCCCGGGCCAAGGGATCTTCCTCCGGCGGCGGCGCTTTTAAAATCTGCACTTGCATTGCTTACCGGCGGATGCAGGTACGGGATTTACAATTCGGTCAAGACGACAAATGGGAAAATGCCATTTTCAAAAGTGCAATTTACGAAGTGCAGCAATAACGATATTGTATTTACATCTGCGATTTTGCATGATGATTTCCGAAATTTATTTAATAAAATGGGGAAGGAAATTCGCTCGAAATAACAATAGACCTTACATCTAAGCCGCCCTGATCTTTATATTCTTGTGTGACAATTGTTTAAAACATTTAGTTATATAACTAAATTATCGTTAGATATCACAAGACACAAACGGAATTTAAAATAGGATTCTTTGTGCTGTTCTGAGGATCATAAAACATGGACTTCAACGTGAAACCGATATTAAATTTGCACATCAGCAAAATCGAAACATTTCCCATTATTTTGAAGCTCTGTTTGCTTATATTATTTTCCTCCAGGCTGCCAGCCGTTGCTCAACCGGATATTGTAAAATGTAAAGGTTAATATTTAATACGAGTTGGTATTTAAGTGCCATTAATCCATCTCGAGTTAGCGATGCGCCGGTGATTACAGTGCACGTCGTAAAATCTGCAATTAATATACATATACGTTGGCTTCGTGCTGTAAAAATACAGGCAATCGCGGTGCAACCCAAAAGGCGTAACTGTTTCTTTAATTCTCGGACGAACGTGGGGAATCTCTCGCGCGAGATCCGAGGATTAAGAACCAGCGTTGCGGAAGCCGAATTAAATGTCAGCACTTATCCAGAGCAATTATGCGAAAGTCAGCCGTACCTGAATTTCACTCGCCCCGGTGCCATTACGCCATCGGCTCGAGCGCGATCCGGCGGCATCCGCGGGTTGCTCGCTCCCGGCCCGGAGGAGCTTTCCCGGCATTTCCCGCCCGACCGCCACACATCCCGAATGCAGGCTTGGAAATGGAGATTTCCAGGTCGATAAACCAGGTTACCGAAGGATCAATGCTCCCAGCACACGTGCGGGTTGCACGTGGGAGAGAAGGGGGAAACCTCGAATTATGCATTAATAACAGAAACGGCACAAAATCTAAAAATAGAAGTCGATCTTTCAGGTACGACGGTCACGTAGACCAGAGCTAAAAATAGATTTTCGGTTTTTTTTCTCTTTTTTGTTCCTGAACAACATTCTTGTGAACAGAAACATTTAGGTCCTGTCACTGAAGGCCTATACCTGCGGGTCATTAATTCCGGATTGGATTTCAACACGGTCTTCGTTGCGAAAAAGGACGGCAGTCCGTCCCTCGCCTCCCAGGAGGCAAGATGACATGCAAGTCGGTCTTCTTTGACGTAACAGGTCCGAAACGGTGACGTTCGTTAACCCCTCGTGTGCGTACGTTACTATTCGCATGTCCGCCACGAAAAAAGTCGTTTCTCGTTCCAGGTTAAAGAAAGTTGCGAGCCCGGGCCCGAGAGAAAGCCTTTGAATGTCCTCACGGGGCGCTTTCGCTTTCCGCCAGTCGCGTGTGGCTTTCTTGTTGCATAACGGCAGAGGCGGGTGGCAACTTTTGCCCGTCCTGCTGGTCCTCCCTCGCCGTCACTCTCGCTCTCGCCTGGCGAGTCTTCGCCTCGACCGAGGGCGCGGCACCCGCTCCTGCCGACGGACGGTTCGAACCTTCTGATTTTCCCGCGACGCGGGACTGGAAGTCAACCGAAAAGGGCGTAAGGCAATGGTCAGCACCTCGCCTCGGTTCGCGTCTGGGGCAGCAGTTCGGAATCATCCGGGACCACAGTCTCGCTCAATACGGACCGCCGCTCTGGAGGACGCTCGTTCTCGGTTATCCTTTGCGTTTTAAGAGGCGTCGCGTATTTGTTCGGATTTTTTTTTTTTTTTTAATTTTAACGGCAATCAAATGTTAAAATGAAAATAATTTTTTTGCCCCGGAAAAAGCAATTCTCCAAACCTGCAGAATCCATACAGACGTAAGTCTGATTCACGGCTACCAGTTGGTGTAACATAAAAAGATCGTTGGCAACCTTTTCGGTTAACAATCGACAAATAATACAGACACCTCTTTCCTTAATCAGTTACTACTTTCGTGAAACCTTTTTCAATCGCATTTATCACTATATCTCACACATTCACGTTTATCTTATTATTCCATTCAACCCTTCACCAACATTCTTAAACATTCATAAATTTGAGGAATGGTCACAATGTACATTATCGTCACACGAGACGTGACATTCGTCATCAGACAAAGCAGTTTAACCTCAAAGAGCTTCTGGACTCGGGTCAAGTACGGGAAATCAGGTGCATAATGCATGTGAAAGCTTCCAAAATATCTTTCTGGCAATTTTACCAGATTTTAGATCCTGCCATTTTTATAGTTTATTCCATTAAGAAAAATATCATTGCGAAACGTAATTGAGAAAAATTGTCAACTTTTTTTTTTTTTTCCTTCTCCTTCTGCCAGCGCAATCGGGTGAATATTTCGCCTTAAGTGAGAAATATCAGGGTTGGGTTAAACTTAAGGTTCGATCGGCTCGACAAATTGCACAACGGTTCATTGCGGGTCTGCGACGGAAAGAAAATGCACTTCGGATGCTCTCTATGCGCGCGGACGGGAAATGCTTCGCAAGATGCGGGAGGCTGCTTTACAAAGCGCGTTTTTCCGCTTTTGGTTTTTTAATGTTTCGCCAAAAAGGATCGATTTCCGTCTTCGGCTCCGCACCAGTGGAGAAAGGAATTCCTGCGGGAACACCGAGATTCGAGCCGGGAAGCGGCGCAACGTGCACGGGCGAAGGCGGATCGCAAAAGGTTTCGCGCGCTGCGCACGGTTCCCAGCTTCCGGATTCCGGAGCTTGACACTTTGGGCAGGATTGCACCGCGGCACGGTGCGTGCCCGGGGCCCGCGGTTCTCTTTGCACCACTGCAAGGCATCCCCGGAGCCCGCGGCTCTCTTTGCACCACCGGGCCTCATTAGCAGTGACATTCTATCAAGGTTATTCCTCGGGAGAAACGAAGCAATTTTCATCGTTTAAGGTCATTCATCTGTTGCTTTACCAGGTTTATAATATTAAAAACTGAATTTCAAAACCTGAAAAGAGAGAGGAAGAGAGAGAGATGGACTCACGCACGCACACAAAAGACCGAGTGAGAGAGGGAATGATATACGAGCAATAAAAAAAAAGAACTGCACTTGAATTTTTATTAATGATATTCATTTCAGAGTTGAGCCGTTTAATCTGTTGCCCAGGGGGACACAGACGACGTGCTCGGGAAAACGTAAACACACAAGTTATAGTGGGACTACTCCTTTACCGTATATGTTCTTTTTTTATTGCCGGAAAGTTGTAAATCCGAGAGCACCTAATAAGGCTATTGTCAACCGAAGCATTAACTTCGAAGATGGAATTCCAAAATGCTTCGGCTCTTTCCTAAGAGAAAAGCCTTTCGGGAACGAAAAACAGCGCAACAGGACGTCTGAAA
>JAOWBB010004941.1:0-32900 GCA_028565995.1 Ricinus marginatus | reverse complement strand
GCAGTTAATTTAACGTTGCACTTATTCTGTAAATGTTGAAAAATTTAATGTTTCGCTGTCGGAGAGGATTACGAAATGAAAAGCGACAGGAGGGAGAAGGCATTTCAAGATCCTCTTTCTCCGAGGCGGAATTTGCATTTAAAAATGTTACACACAGCAGAGGGGAAATTATTTAAAAAAAAAAATTAAATAAATAACGGTGATGTTTATCTGTTCCGACAGTTGCTGCCGTTGTTTTACAGCAGACTGAAACAAGTTTTTTTTTTCATTATGGGCAAAAAATTAGCCCTTTGTCATCGCCCTCGAATAATATACCTTGCATTTGCCGTGCAAAAATGACAAATATTCGCGGCGAAATGTTGCGTTTCGCCCGGCGGGATTCGCATTCTGAAATTTTTGATTTTTATTTCATTTGCGTCGCTTTTTCCGGAAACCGGCCTCGCCCGAAAGGAGAACTCGTGCGGGAAACGCGGGGCTGAAGGCACCGTTGCGGCGTCAGCACCGCGCGGCAAAGATGAATGGCGAATTCGAAAAGAAAATTAATCGGAAAATGAAATTGCGGGAAAAGCAAAATCGGTTCCCGGCAATTTTCCTACCTTTTCAACACTGGTTAAAAGAAAGTGATAATTCCTAACAAGTTGTTCCGAGGGTAATGCGATTTAAAGCTGACTTCGTTTGAAAGTTAATCTAAACTTAAAACTTGGAAAAGTAAATTATGTCGACCCAGAAGATTTGAGGTGCAGAAACAGATTTCAAATCGTCATCTCACCTTAAAGCGCTACCGGCCATTTCGAAAAGCCGTTTGGGGTTTTTGCCCCCGTTCGACAGACGTCCAAGGTGGGTTCGCTTAAAGGCGGAGGCGAGGAAAAGGAAAAGAAGTAACGTTGGGTTTAGGTACGAAATAAGAAGTCGCGTTCTTTTGACTCCCTCCCGGGGAGTCAAATTCGCGGGGATGAAAAAAATGGCTTCGGACTCGAGACCTCCCTCGAAATGGGATTCACTCTGATGGGCGAAAGTGCGCCTTCTGAAAATGCAAAAGTTGAAACCCAATTAGTTCTCCGTCGAAGTATCTTCGCAAGTTTGGGTGAGCTTCGTGCGGGTAGCAGGTTGGCCACCCCGATGCAACCCACCCCAAACTCTGCCGTGAAATGCACTAAACCATGCCTTCCTTCTTTTACCTCTCTCTCTCCGACCCCGGAGGCACTGAAACTCTCTGCATCGGATATAACGAACTCGGAAGTAAACACATTTTTTTTTTTTTGTTTATCCATTAAGAGATCTAAAAATCATATTTTTGACTTTTCTTTCTCGTGAAAAGTTTCAACGGATTTGTTATTCGATTTGTGCAAATTACGATTTTAAAAAACTAACTTCGTTTTCTTATTTCGAAGATTATTAACTTTGGATGCCTGAAAGTCTATATTTGCAACAAAAACATATATTTTGCGTTGTGAAAAAATTGAGCGTAGGAGATTTTCATAATTCAATTGGATATGTGCATATATAAATAAATAATAAGCATGATGTGTGTTTACAAATATAAAAACAGATAGTCATATACACGCAATTATTACTTAAAAGTTTTTCATTTTCTTCTTATCAACAATCGCAAAATCAATCGCATTTTTGGAAAGTCCGAGCCTCGTTTTTCAACCCCTATCGTCATTTCATAAGAAAAAAAATTCTCATTCACAATGTTAATGTAAATTTCAAGATGTTGCGGAAAATAAAATCAAATGATGGACTGGTTTGAAAGTTATATTTTCAACGTAATTCTTCACGTTTTGTTAGTGAAGTGCACAAATTCACTTTTTGATACTGGTTTATTTATATAGTAAACTGTTGATTCTTTAAAAGTTATTTAACTCCCAAAATAACTTTCGGGAAGAATTATTTTTCGAACGTATAAATGGCCCGGTTAAAATTGAATACATTGTACCGTAATTAATGCCAAGATCGTATCAAATGTCGATGCGCATACAAAGACTTTTAATTGGGGAACGTTTAATTCTATTATAAACCAAGATTTCACGAGACGTTATTCGGGATCGTAAATTAAGTATGTTTTCCGCGCAATATTTAATGGGTAAAATGTATATACATAAGGGGAAACACTAACTTCTAGATCATAAAGTGTCTCGTAAAATGTAGTTACATCATGATTATGCTTGAGAACGTCTACCTTGCGGAATGAAGCGAGTAAAAGTAACTCTTTATTTGATGGATTTTCGTTTATACATTAGGAAAATGGCTTTTTGTGTGCGTGCGTGCGTGCGCGTGTGTAGGAAAACGAATATTCAGTAAGCTTCGTGTTTCTTTTTACTCGTTGCGGGCATCAGAAACCATGTCGCAGATCATGTAAATTTTTCGGCTGCGTTTTTTTTCTTTTGCCAACAGTGTCTTCAACCAGTTTTGCCATTTATTTCATCTTTAAGAGAACATTTCTCTTCCCGCTCCCTTTTCCGAAAGCGATCTCTCGGCGGAAGTGCGCGGCATCGATTGAAGCTGCCATTTTTACCCGGGGGCTCGGTCGCGAAGGGAAGAAAATGTAAATCCACTTCGGGAACAAGGCAAAAATTTTGCATATTTTAATGCGAAAATTGAAAATTTTTGCTCGCTCACCCCCTCGGAGAAAGGCTCCCTTCCTCTTTCCTCTCATCGCAAAAAGTCGGAACCCGGGGCCTTTTTGCGATCGAAAGGCTCCGCGGAAAATTACTCAACTCGAAAGACGCTTCTTGTCCTCCTCTTCCCTTCCGCCGTCAGCCTGCCGGAAGGCTCCCGAAGAGTTTACCCTTTTCGAAAAGGAGGACAGGGGCGCTCGGGATACGGGGGTTGAAGGCGAAACTTTGGCTTTTCACCCTCGGATTTCAACCCTGGTGTCTTTTTCTCGCTCTCATATTTCTAATTTTGCAGCCCCTCCCTTCCCGATGGGAAAAGATGAATTCGAGACCGTGATTACTTCTTTCTTCTGCTCGGGTTTCGCATCACAGAGGGTTGTGCACTCAACCCGGGGGCCGTAAAAACCCATTTTAAAAATATCAAAGCTTTTGTGCCCCCGTTCAAAAGGGATGGTTTTTACATACGGAAAAAGGGCGCCCCTTTATTTTCCGCATTCTGAGGACTTATCCCGCCTTCTCTCCCGGTCGAAGCAATTCGTTTTAAATTAAGTTGTCGCATGTTAGGAACAAGTCGTTCCAGACGGGAACCTCCCCGGTGATCGTTTATGAAAAGTCGAAAGCCATCAAAATTCGGAATTTCCTGATAAGCAGAAAGAGCTTAAAAGCGACTCAGTTAAGGGGAAAGGCAAATTCAAAATTTTCTGAAATTTTTTTAAATAAATAATAATAAAATTCAGTTCAATACATAAATATTTTAAAAAAATGTAAAACATTTACCTATGAAAATAATGCACTAAAAACCTTCATTTTAAAATATGACCCTTGTGGATAATTGAAACAGAGATCTAATAAATTTCTTTTTACGTGAAAAAATCAAATTTACGTGATTCGAAACTTTTTTTTTTTCTTTTTTCGTTTCAAAATCGATGATAAACGTGAATAAAATTTTCAAGATGGCGGAAAGCCGAAAACGCATTGAAGCGCGAAGAGTTGCCAACTGTTTTCGTGTCGGCGCATTGTTTTGTTTATTTTCAATTGCTTTTCATTTTTTTGTTTTCGCCAATCCGGGACTCGTGCTCACGTGG
This sequence comes from Ricinus marginatus, assembly GCA_028565995.1. Classification (NCBI taxonomy): domain Eukaryota; kingdom Metazoa; phylum Arthropoda; class Insecta; order Psocodea; family Ricinidae; genus Ricinus; species Ricinus marginatus. The sequence continues at coordinate 29,197 of JAOWBB010004941.1, read as the reverse complement.
CAGAAGACACGGAAATCTCGCTTTTCATACGCGTCTGGCGCCAGGTTGTCAACTTCGTAGACTTAAATTTTGAACAAAAAAAGGAGGATATTCAAGAGATGTTAAATAATTCACAGTCTCCTTATTGCGGAATTATTTATTTAGCAATTCCCGCCTTCGTACTTTATTCGGGATGTGGCGTCTTCCCCATCTCGAGATTCCGGAAGAATTTTCATCTCGTCCCGATGGCTGCGTTCGCGAATTTCTTTTATTACTTTCTTTTGCCTGCATGAATGTGCGTCGAAAATAAAGGACTCAGTTCTTTTCAGATGAAGCCGAAAAAAAAAAAAAAAAAATTTTTTTTCTGTGCCGCGGATATCCGAAGCTTAACTTTTGATCTTTCGGTATCGATCACTTTGAAATTTCGGATCGCTTCATTTGTCGCGAAAGGGAGTTTACTGGTAAAATTATGATTTCTTAGGCGGAAACGTTCGAGTCCGAATATTTATTCTGCTCGAGGAATCCTAACTCAATTTTAAAATATCTCGTGAAAAATTTTTTTCATCACATCGATTATTTTCCTTTTTCATTTGATTCTCATATAATGATGACCAGTGAAAATAGATTCCTTTGAATCCTTCAACGAATAATTTAAACCTTATGTTGTTGTTTGAATATTTGAAATTTCCCCAGAGAATATTTAACGTTCGGAGTTAAAATGCCATGTGATACGGTTGCAATTTCCACATTCTCATTTTATACATGAACAAATTATTTAAATCATACTAAATTTTTTTAGAAAAAAAGTAAGTTAAAATTCTCTTTTTTTTATTTATTTTTTCCGAAGTCACTGCGAAATTCTCAACATACTTAGGTAACGTAAGGGTTACTCAAAGTTTCAAAGGCCTTTTGGATATTAAATATATGCGATTAAAAAAGTAAAGATATTTTTTAAAAACGTACTTCTGCTCGGACAGAAGAATTTATGCATCAGCAAACTACATTTCAGACAAATATTTTTTTAACGAGTACGGTTTTCTCCCCGAAAACGCTGTTAGATTCGGTTTTATATGTAAAACATGCTGTAAAAGGGTTGACCGTGTAATAATTTATATTTGTGATAGCGGTCGGTGAATATACTATCGTCTTTCGAGCGCTAAATATCATTACAACATGGATTCAGAGCCTTAATTTATTTTTTCGCCTTCCGAAACAGGCGGAACCGGATATAATTGGGATTCCTGCTACATATGTACCCCCCCTCAATCTACGATTCAGCATTATGTGTATTTGAGGATTTAACTGCATGCGAGGTGCCGAGCTGCCAGATTCAAGTCGGTAAAACGTCCCGCCCCCTTTTGTCATTTCCGCCAACGGAAGTGTCCCAATGTAAGTTGGCACGAACTTCCTCATGACGGGGGGAAAAAATTCCCCGGTCTCGGATGCGCTCCTTATTCTCGTGGATCACGTTTTGCATGGGAGCGCGGCGCAGCTCGAAAAAGAGGCTGCCAAAAAAAGGAATGAAGATAAATCGGCCGAACGAGGAAGATTGAATATCATGGGAATGGCTCGACGGGGATGGAAGGAAAATTATTCCCCAAAACGGGGAATCGAAGGAGAAAACCGGCGCGCAATAAAATGGCCTGGGTATCGCAACCTGATAAATGACGGGTTCGTTGGGCAGTGCATGCGAAAGGAAGTCGCGATTGCCGAGTAGACGTGGGATCAGACCGCTCATTTTTTCCGGACCTGAAACACATCCGCAGTGCGTTAAACGTTTCATAAAATTTTTAACCTGCAACCCCCGCAACGCAGGGGGAACGAGATGCATGGAACCAGGAAAACGCGAATGTTAAGTATGATTTCGCAGGGCTTGTTTATGTAAAATTTATCCCAACTTTTTAAATTTCCTCCGAAAAATGCTATCCGGGAACATTTTCAAAAGTTCATCTTTCCTTTCCCCCAAAAATAGGTTAAAACTGCAGTATATTTAAATAAAGTTTTTGCTTTACCACAGAATATTAACCGCCCCTTAGCATTTTGAATTTTCGCGAAAACGTTATGAAACCCACGGTGGAACCTGTGCGTTGATACTCGCTTAAATCTAACCTAAAATATTTTAAATTTTCCGCATTTAACGAGTCTCCTGGCCGGAATTCGGATCTCGAAATTCTTTGTGCTGCAAAATTTTTGCCGCAGCATTACAGTAAGATGCGCTTTTACCCTTTAAACATTTAAAATTTACGGTTTATAAAAAAGAAAAATCCTATCTTCAAACCGATTCGTGACAAGATACAAACTTCTTTTGCATAAAAAATTAAATATGAATTACATAATTATTAAAAAATTTTCTTCCTCATTTTTATGGAGCATTACTTAAGATACATTTAACCAGTCCAATCTTTTTAATAACAAACTCATTTCATTGCTTTTTTTTTTTTTTTAAATAATATTTTCATGTGCAAAAAGCAAAAGTTTAGTGTCATGCTACAAATTTTTATGTGGCTCTTATCTAGGCAGGAAATTTTTTTTTTTTTTCATATTTATGTACATTCATCGAAGAGGTTGTAAAATTACGGCAAGAAAAGAGCCGGAGCCGGTAAAAGCAAAGAAAAATATTTCCGGGTCATTAGGTTACTTGAAGTATGGGAAAAATATATAATTTTTATGGGTAAAAGATAAAAGTTTTCTGGCGCAAAGCGCCACTAGAATTTATTTTCATCCCTTTCAATCAGCATTCAATATCTAGCCGAAGGGTTGCACGACGGGGGCTCATATCCAGGGTAAATCCGGGGAAAGGGCTGGTTTGGTGCTTGGGGCGGTAAAGGAGAGCCACAACTACAAAAAATTTTTTAAAACGATCTAATCCCCTGCCATCTGCCGCTCTAAAAACAATATCCTTCCTCCATTTTGAGCTTTTTCCTTTTTTTTTTTTTTACCTTTTACGAAACGCGAAGCTTTTCAAAAATTTTCCCTGACGCTTTTCGCCTTTAAAATGAGGTGATGGAATTTTGAAAGTTTTTTTTTTTTTTTAACAAAAAAAAGTGTACTGCATTTACGAATCAAACATAATTACAACTTGACAAAAAGGAAAAGAAAGCTCGAGCTTTTGAGCGACGATGAAGGCGAAAGCCCTTTACACCGAAATTGCTCGCTTTATTTTCGGCTTGAAGACTGTGCGGGGGGACAAAATTGGAAGCAAAATCGAGGATTGCAACTTTGCTTAAATAAAATCTGACGTTTTGTCCCGGAAGGGATGGATTCGGACAGCATGGCGCGGCCATCCCTTAATATTAAAAATAAATATTGAATTATAATGTCGATATCGCATTCCGCTTACTCCGATTTCCGGGATTGTTCCCAATTAGAGCTAACGAAGCAAAGCTCCGTCGTCCGCTTTACCCGGCGAGAGCTGCCCTTTGGGCGGCCGAAGAAATTTCGTTTGAGGAATTCTCTCGACGGAGCGCCAGGGCGAGAGACACAAATGTTTCCCCGCAGAAATGACCAAAACCACCCCTTGAGCGTCGCGGCAAAGCGAGGGCTCTCGGAAGTTTACTCCCGGGGGGGGGAGGGTGCGGGTTAGGGTTGAGGTGAGAGGGGAGCACGTAAATCGGTGACGGGGGTTGGAGGGGATGCAAAAAGCTCGACGACATTAAATTTCGGAAGCGCGTTCCCGCTTTTTCCCTACCGAGCTTTCGCATCTTCGCCGGCAAAAAACAACCGAGGAATTTTCCAACCCCTTTATTCCTACGCAATCCACCCCCTTTGCAGCAGCAGTTGCTTTTTTTCTCGTTAACAATTTTTCAGCTCAGTAATTCGCGAGCTTAATTGAGATTCCGGCAGTGTGTGAAAAGGCACGTCGCGGAACCTACCGAGCCGTTTCTGCCCTTGCCGCGCCCCGATTTTTCATCGTTAAGCTTTGGCGAAGCTTTTATCGGGAGTGAAGCCCGTTCCTTGCTGTCGGTCGCTGGGAAAGGAAGCTGCCAAAATTAGAAGAGGAAAAGCCCGTCGGCCACAAAGAGCTTTTCGACTATTTTCGACTTTGGAAGCTAAAAATGGGCTTTTGACGCTTTCCTGCCACGCGTTCTTCAAACACCATGAAACCTTTGTCCGGTATATTTTTATATACCAAAAAATCACGGGATTTTTTTTTTATTTTGGTAATGAATTATTATAATTAATTAGCTTCGAATTTCATATTTCCTCAACAGAGTTAAAGTTTGTGGTTTTGTTTTAAATTAATACTGAAGTAATTATTGAATTGTTTTTTATTATTTCTTTCATCCATTATCCTGATTGGATTAATCGTCTAAAATTACTGATCTGGATCAGCATTTATGGAGTTGTAACTAAATAAACTTTTATTTAACTAAACATTGTGTATAGACAACATTCTATGTATAATAAATTCAGTCATGGATTTATAACAGGGGTTTCATTGATCAATTGATATTTGAAGTACATAAATTCATACTTAATTATTAATCTGTAAAGCTAACTAAATGAATCAAAATTTCAAGCATTTCTCAACCTAATTTCTAATCATCTTTGTCGCACGCGAAAAATGTCTTTTATTATAAGTAAAATGCATTTAAATTTAAATACGCACGTGTAATTCTTATAAGTAAAAATGTTCGTTAGATGTTCGTGGTTGCAATATTAGGGCCATGGTGATTGGATATTCGAGAAAAAAAAATTTAATTTCTTTTGGTCTAACGGAGATTGCACGAAGCAAGAATGCGAAACTTTTGCGATGCCAGTTACACAAGTTAAAAACAATTTTCAAAGATTTAAATGCGTTTGTGACAAAGTCGCATTTTACCTCTTAAGATTGGAATCACTCAGAGCGTTTGTCCATAATACTAAGATTGCGTTGTTCGTAGGTGATTTTTTTCGATCCCCTGTTTCGTGATCGTGTGTCCACCGCTGTGCCTGCAGGCGAATTTGAATGGTGCCCGTCTTATTCTGCTCTCATTTTCAGGCTACACCGGGAAGACCTGCGAGATAGAGACCGATCCTTGCGAATCGTCGCCCTGTCAAAACGGCGCAAAATGCATAGGAAACCAAACCCAGTTCCGGTGCGAGTGCCAGCCCGGATTCTCCGGCGAGCGCTGCCAACATCCGACGGATCTCTGCTCGGACTCGCCGTGCAAACACGGAATCTGCATTTCCCAGTCCGATGGGTACAAGTGCTTTTGCCGACCGGGTACGTTGAAAGATCAGTTGTTCCGAATTTTCCGACAGCACGCAGTCGTGTAACTTTGGGTCGGGGGGGGGAAATTTTTTATTCCGCAGGATTTGCAGGGGACAACTGCGAATACGAGTTCAACGAATGCGAATCGTCCCCGTGCCTGAACGGAGGAACCTGCATGGATCAGATAGGGGGCTACCAGTGCATTTGCGGTCGGGGCTACAACGGGAAGAGATGCCACATAAAGGTAATACCATTTTTCAACCTTTTTTCGTCGCATCCCACTTTAAGGGACGGATTGCTGCGGGTAAAGCAAAACTTTTACGCAAAGGAAAGGGAACGAATCCGAAAATTTCGACGCAATGACCCACATGAAAAACTTAAAATCAAACAACCAAATGCAATGTTGCTCACAGGCTGCGATACTTTCTGCGGCGCTATTAACCGGTAAATTAACCCGCAGCAAACGCCTGCTCGTTAGCAGAACGCTTATTTTGATTCGGAACTGCGTAAAAAACGGTGTAACCTAAATCATCAACTCGTGAATCACTTAAAGCGTGCCGATGCAGTGCTCGGCAATTGTAATGTACCTTTCCGATTTAACCGAGGCTGCTCAACGAAGCCAATTTTATTTGCTTTTGCGCCACGTTCGCTCACGCCTTCATTTTCGGCGGTCATGTACCAATATTTTTGAATTTGAAAATAATCGGGATATATGAAAAAACTGACTTTAACCTAACCAATTATTCGTTAACGGGCAGCATTAATTGGAGGCAGAATTCGGTCCATTACTTCACTGCAAGAGAGATTCGCGGGATTACTTTCTAATCCCTTAAAACCTTTTCATGTTCCACGCCACGTACGTGGACGGTTGGTCCCGCCGATGATCGTTCGCCGGCGGTTATTCGGCTTCCGTCAGCGACTGACGTCCACATACGTGGACGGTCCGCCACGGACTTCTCGCCCATCGCTCCTTTTACGCGGTCAAAAAGGAGAAGGAAAAGAAAAAAGTTAAATCCACTGCACAATCAACAGACGAGTTATCACATAAAATTATAAGTTTCAGGGATTCAGCTAAAACGCCGCTTATTAGTGGGCACGGTCAACTTCAATGAATTATGTTGCAGCATAAGGCAAATTGCGAAAAATTTAAAAATTACAAACCGTAAATTTAGAAATTTTTTTTTGTTTCTCCAAAAAACCGGGCCGCTACAGATGAATTCAAATATTTTCCTTCTTCGAGTATGCGGATTCTCGGAGACCGGATATGATTTTCCTTTCTTCGGCGGAAAATGCATATTAAAGTATATCCGAGGGTTGGGGAAAGGATCGGAAAGGGAAACAAGAAGAAAGAAAAAAAATTTGCATATCAAACGTGGAAAAAAGTTACCGGGATTAAATGCGAGCTCGGATTTGAAGCTTTTGCATCGTGCAAGCTCAGATCAATCGCCTAGATCGGAATCGTCAAAAAAATCCGAATTTCCAGCGGAAAACAAACAGTTCCGTCACTCAATTCCGGGCCGACGTTCATTTCGCATGCGGCCGAAAATCAGCGGAAGATCGCGGGAGAAGGAAGGGAAAATGCAGTTTTTGCACGAACGGATGATTCACTGAATGAGGGATGAAAGCTCGGGAATCCGCCCTCTCGACAGCACATTTTGGGAAGCTCCTAACGCTGTTGTGTAGGAAACCATTCGGAAAATTGTTTTCCCGTATGATCACTCCTCGTTCTTTTCTCCAGAAAAGGCCGCCGTCTCCTCTTCAGTCTCCTCCGGGGAATTGCGATTCGGTAAAATTTGTTCTTCTCCTCTCTTCTCGTTATGCTCCATTCGCAAGTGGCCCTGCAACCCCGGAAAAACGTGGTCGAAAGCCCGCGCAATTGGGCGATCGCACCAGTTGCCCGGTCCGGAATTGCATTGCAGGGCGTCCTCCATGTCGCAGCCCGCATCCTCGGCCGTCTATTGTTCGGCGTGAGAGAAATTTCAAAATTTGCCGCACCGTTATTTTGGCGACACTCTGCCGACGCGATCTGCTGAATGTCATATTGCCGTACTCGGACTTCTGCGCATAATTAAAAAAAAAAAGAAAAACTTTTGCTTTCTTGTTGAAATTAACGTTTTTGTATTGTTTTATTTCTCCTTCCGTTTTCAGGTCGATTTATGCGATCCCGAACCCTGTGCCGAGGGCAGAGTGTGCGAGGACAGGGGAAACAACTACAGCTGCGAGTGCCCCAAAGGCTACAGCGGTCCCCAATGCAACGAACCCGTGAAGGCGGTAAGGACTGTTGAAAATTTAGCATGCGTCAGGTTAGAGGACTCCTTCGCGTTTTGACAATGGTGACGGGATATCGCCGAAGACGTCTCCGAGAGAGGTGACGCGGTGTCCGTCAAGCGGGCTAAACAACGGCGGGAAGAGCGCACTTGCATTTCCTGATGACGGGGAGTTTTTCCCGAAATCGAAAAAGGTTTCCTCCTTCATCCCCCTTTTCCCGGCGGGAGGCGCAGCTTCATTTAAGGGAAGCGCTCTTCGCAAAATTGCATGGAAAAAAAAAATAATTTCCTCCCTTTCGCCAGGTTTGCAGCAGCAATCCTTGCAGACACGGAGGCACTTGCTGGAGCAGCATCGATTCGTTTTATTGCGCGTGCAGACCCGGATACACGGGCAAAACCTGCGCTCAGGAGGTGATCATAGAGGAGGTTCAGTCGGACGGGGAAGTAAATGCTCAAGAACAGATGGAGGAGTTCGAGAACCAGAACTTGCCGACGACCGTCAGGCTGGAAAAGCTGCACAACGTCTACATAGCGGCCGGGACCCTCGCTTGCGCGCTGCTAATCGTCGTGCTGACGGTACGAGGAGACAGAAATTATCGCGACAGAGCGCCCAGGTCTAAAAAAAGCCAGAGGAAGGATAATTACAAAATGTATTTTTCTCAGGTTGCCGCCTGTCACTGTCGTGTTCACGAAACGTACAAAAAATGCTTCCTTAATGTGACGCCTCTTCTGCCGTGTAAAATCAGAAAATTGGACGTGCTACCCAAACATTCCAGGTCAGTCAAAAGGCGCACGGTTTATTTCCTGTTTTTTTTTTTCTTAACATTTTTGCTGAATCAGCATTTAATTTTTACCCGTTGGAAATTTAACCCACATTTCCCCTTTCTTCCTTCCTTTTTACCTTTATTTAAAATGGTAATTATTTCATTATTTACTTAATTAATTCAATCTTGAATTTTTTAAATTATATTTCGGATTTATCATTTTATAGCATCCTGCATCTCCTTTTATTTACCCCTGCAAGAGTAAATTTTTTTTCTCTTTAAGATAAAATTCGATTACGCTCTTTAAAAAGTTAGCTCGTCTTTGTCGTCCCTTCCAGCGCAAAATATTGCTGTTAAAACCTTTCAAACGGGTTGAGAAGAACAGAAAAATAATTTCTTTTTTTTATCTTTATTTTCTTGTCTTTTCTTCAAACGGACAAACTGATTCCATTTAATTAATCTTTTTTTTTTTTTTTTCGGTCTGCACATTGAATTAAAATTGGATACAAAATTTTCTTTTTCGAGAGTGAGATACCGAGGAAAAGCTTTTTAAGTCACCACCCATTTCCTACCCATTTCCTACCCCTTTCGCCCCCGCGCCCCAATTTTGATTTTCTTTTTTGCAAAATATCCAGATAATTGGTGTAGTTTTCCAAGCGTAAAAAACGAAACGGAATGCCCAAGACTTCAATAATTCCAAAATTTTATCCGTTATTCACTTCGTTAATTATTTAATTTTAATAATCCAGTAATCCTTTATAAAACCTTTGTTTATAATAATCCTTTAAAACTAGCAATGCAAGCTTTTTGTTCTTTTCGTTTAACACATAAAGGGAAAAAAAAGAACAAATTGTACGTAACATAAAAATCGGCGTAAAACTAAATTTTTCTTTTTCTTAAAATAGGAAAGAAGTAAAAATTACAATTAAAAGGAGAAGAGCTAGCCATTAAACTGATAATGATTATTTAATAAAAAAATAAATACATATATGTATGCTTGTGATCGCATCAATATTTATATTTCTTAATTATGTAGCTATTACCTATTTCACGCTTTGTACATTAATATATTGATAATAAGCTTAATATTTTCGCTGATGCATGCATTAAAATCGGCAAACAATGCCCCTAATTAATTACAAGATTGATTAAATTAGTTTTCCTCGATTAAATTACTAGCTTTATACAGGTATTAAAAATACCATAGCTTACGTCCTTTTTATCATCAAAATAGAAACAAACGAAAAGGCAGGCAAAGTAAACAATAATGAAGTTAATAACGTAAAAGATTAAGCGACAAAAATGCTACGAGCGAAAAAATTTTTTTCGCTTCTACTGGGATATTATTATTAATATATTCATAGGCTACATGTACCATTATAACAGCGTTGTCATAATATTGTCTAGTGTTAATGTGTGAATATAAGCAGAATAATTGCTTGAGATTTTGTTTAAAAATTACGATTCACTACTGTTTATAAGCAAATTCAGATAAATATCATGCATGGAATTAATTCTAATGAATAATTTTTAATTAAATTAATTAATTTTAATAAATTAATTCGGTCGGTTACGATAGAGAAACGAAAAAATGTGGAGGGTTGGGGTGGGGGGAAAGTGCACAACAAGAAAAATGATTGCTGCGGTTATGTATTCATTTAAAGTAATGTATTTTAATAACGTGATGAAAAACAAATTTTGTTTATGCGAAAAAGGGAGAAGAAAAGCCGTCCTTGTATGCAAGGTTTAAAACTTAATTATTATTTGCATCGTTACCTGCGAAAATGAAATCTTATAAGTTTGTATTTACACATATTTTAATATCAGAATTATCAAAGGATCCGATTCCAAAGGGGGAAGGGGCGAATTTTGATATTTTCGCTCCCTACCAAGCAAGTGGTGCAATTAAAAGTTTTCATGCAGTTAAAAACGATCGTGAATATGGGAGAGAAAAGGGAGGGCAAATGGGAGAACGGGCAATCTAATGTTAAGAAAGTAAATGAACAGAAGAATGGAATGCCGCAGACTTTTTTCCCCGTGATGTCGAACATTTTCAGGCGTCCCTTTAAATTTTTTTGTGCTTTTTCTTTTTGCCCCGGAAACAGGAACGTCAAGCCTCTGTTGGAGTACGAGAAAGATCAAGTGACGCAGGCGAGGAGCTTTCCGACTCTCGACACGACAGAAGTGTATTACACTCTGGATTTCAGCGACAGCCAAAATGCTCCGCTGATACAATAGATCTTCGGCGGCGACAGCGCCAGGAGAAGAAAGGAGAGCGTCGGGGGAGATCGGGCTCCGCGAAAAATTTCGGATCGTTCGCGGCACCGATGAATGCCGTTTCCTTTTTATTTATTTATTTATTTATTTATTTTTTTTTATTTTTTTCATTTTCTGGTAGAGCATCCTTTCACCTCTCGTCAGGTGCACCCGCAGAAAGCAAAAAGAGTTTCGTCCGGGGAAACGTTTTGCTGATGTTCGCTTTCCGGAGAGGCGGGGCGGAGAGAAGGCCCAAGCAACGAAGCGGGACCCGGTGCTGAGGCGGGAAACCGATTCAAAGAGAAATTTTAATATTTGTTTTTATGTTACATTTGTTAGAAACGTGCACGCAAGAAAATAATGGCGAGTGCTCGAAAAGAAAGGGGGAAAAAAATCGCCAAATCAAAAATAATCAAGGATTCGTCCAATACGTTTTTAAAAATCATCCACAGTAATGTTTTGCGTTGCAATATGCGTGAACACGCAATATGTCAGCACCAAGATGTGATACCGAATTTATTGTGCTTCTATCAACATTTAAAAAAAAAAAAAAAAAAAAAAAAAAGGATATTTTCTTCCATTAAATTCGATGCTCAAAAATTAATTATTATTATTATAATTATTATTAATTTTTTTTTTAACTTTCACCCTAAATTTAAAAAAAATTAGATTAATGTAAGCTTAAACGAATTAAAAACATAGCATGTAAGTTGTTCCTTTACTTCAAGCGGATATAAAAATAAAAAAAGAATTTTAAAGAGCAAACTAATTGAGCGCCAATACTATTTAAAGGAAAAGAAAAAAAAAATCTCCTTTTCAATCTGCATTTTTTAATAATTAAAATACAATTAAAATTGCATGATTGTAAATCGAACTGTAATTTTAAAAAAAAGATTTAGTGATTAACGATGCAATCGCTACGAGATCGTTATTTAAAAAAAGCCTTTTAAACAATTCCGGTCTCTGTGTACAAAAGCACTTACATAAGAAACAGTTTTTTTAGTGTTTCCAAATTTTTGAAATGCGATCCATCCATTTCTTATGCTATTCATTGTTTAATTCTGATAAATGTTTACTTATTATATTAATATATAGAATTGTTTCACTTTTTTGAAAGGAAAGTCAAAAAAAGAAAAAAAAATCTGGATTGCTTTATATGATATCCTTTCATTTGTTCTTTTATATGTTAATTAATTTTCTTCTAATTATTAAGGTTAACCATTTGTTTGATGAAAACTAATTGCATTTAATTTATGCTTCAAACTGAAAAAAATTATTTTATTTCTGGTTAAATGCAATAAATATTGTAATCAAGTATATTGTTCAACCGTGGAAAATTTGACTGACCCATGTAATAACGTGATAGTTCAACGTGACACTGAATATGATGCTTTCATTGATAAATTCAAATTGAAAACTTATCACTTATATCTGAAACAACACATACAACTTTATTTATATTAGTGATATATATTATGTATGAATAATGAATCAGAAACTTTTGCAATTAGTAAAATTGAAACAAAAAATAAAATTTCTTTGTTTTAATAACAGTAACATTTTGTTTATTAGTTGAATTACATGCTTGAATACCATATTTGTTGCCACACATACATTTGCCGTATTTATTGTAGCAAGATTAAACTTTTACGTAAATCATATATTAAAACAGTCTAAAATTATTTATAAATGTGTGTTTACATTTTAAATTGAAAATGTTTTTAAAGTAAACACCAGTTAAAAAATTATTTTCCATTATTACAATTTCATTCAGTTTAGGTAAGTATACTTTTTTATGTTTGTATAACATTTTTCTGCCAAAATGAAAAAAATTATATAGTTTCAGATAAAAAGCGAATTCGTTGCCAATTTGACTTAATAAATAATTGAATTAAAGTTGCATAACTATAAATTCATCTTTAATTATCAAATAATTTTTTAAAAATTTCGAGAGTTTGAGTATTTGCCTCCGATATTTTATCATCCTTCAGCATAAAAACTAATTTTCTGCATTTCTTGCATTCCTCATATTCACGTATATACCGTGAAATATATATTGCAAAAACATAATAAACCTGTTCATAGAGGGAAGAGTAGAAAAAGAATATTATTTTTGTTATGCGAAAAAATTAAGGAGATCGCACGCAATTATTGATTGGTGCGACGCGTTTCAAGCGCGCAATTTTTTATTAAGGCAAAATTTGTCATTATTCGACATCAACGTGTCATTATGCTTATTGTCTGATAATGTAAATCTAGTGTCACGTTCAGTTCATTTGTACAAATATGAAGTACGCTGGTAGTATCGCTTAGTTGGATTAAACGAAAACTATCACTGAAAAATTAAAATGAGTTAATATATAAAATTAGATAAGGAATAATAATAAATCATTTTAAGAATATTTATCATCTATCAATTCAAAATGAACCCTATGACGTAAGTTTCATATTTAAATCGTAAATATATTTCTTGATTTTGTTTCCGAAACTGGCGGCTTATGGTTTTTCGATCGTTCAAGGTAGAAATAAAATTAAAATTAAAAAAAATCTATTACACATGATATGAAATAAAATTGTGTAATTAATAATATACAAATTAAAAAAAATCCACACTAAGAATTTAATTCATTTTCAAAAACTGTTTATCTTTTTTTAGATATAATTATGGAATTGCAATAACGTTGGTGATTAATTTCCATCTTTTTTCTTCCCAGAAATGTTAAAAACATTCAAAAATTGAGTGAAGAAGAATTAAAAGGCAATAATAAGACATCATGGCATGATCAGTACAAGGACAGTGCCTGGATTTTTATTGGCGGTTTGCCATTTGATTTAACTGAGGGAGACATATTATGCATGTTCTCACAGTAAATAACTCTGGAACAATTTTTTTTAACTATAGATTTTTTGTCTTTTGCCACAAAAGGAATAAAAAAATTATTTGCATTTTTGGTTTGTCACAGATTTGGAGAGCCTGTTAATATAAATCTTATTCGAGATAGAAATAGTGGCAAATCAAAAGGGTATTGCTTCCTTTGTTATGAAGATCAGAGATCTACAGATTTGGCAGTTGATAATTTCAATGGCACAAAATTGTTGCATAGAACACTTCGTGTGGATCATGTTGTGGCTTATAGACCTCCTAAGGGTAATAAAGATAAAATTATACATTTAAATAATAATTTGCAAGTTAGCAAGACAGTAAAAAAAATAACAAATGTCAAAGTTTTATTTATGTTACAAAGAAGTACAAAAAGGATCATAAAGCTGAATATTTTATGAATTTATAAATAACTAGATTTCTACTTTTCCCAACATTTATTTAGGAATTAGGAAAATTTTAAAAAAATAAGGGAAAGGGAATTTTTTTATATCAGTTATTGTGGAATTGATTCTATAAATGGTATAAAATTAATTTTGTTATTAGATGTAAAAAATTATTAATTTTTTGATTTTTGTTTAAATAATAAACTATTCTTTCAAATTTACAAATTATTAGTATTGTATTATTAAGTTTTATGGTAAATTATTTATTTTGGTATGAATATTAATAATTTTCACATTATCTTTCATTTATGTAGATGATTTTAACAAAATGTAATTTGAATTGTGTTTGAGAAAATTTTTTTTCTAAACAAAGAAGTTAATTTCTCATAAGGAAGATATGTCAGACTTATGGATATCATTATTCCTGACGAGAATGATGATCATTCATGAGATGTCATCATTTTGCCTTATCTAAAGGCTCTGATTTTGAACCACATGCAGACTTTAACATTGAACAAAATATAATACATTTGGGCTTCAGTTTTTTAGATGTATTCATTACTTAACATTACTAGCTATTCACAGAGGACTATGTAGTGTCCTAATGTTCTATTACAGATGAAACTTTCAAGAAAACCGAAGTAAAAACCGAGAAGGAAGACAAGAGAAAAGGTAGTGATTCCTCATCGATAGCATCCGAGTCAAGTTTTCGTAATTTGGAGACTAATATTAAGAGAGAGGAAGCAAAGAAGCCAAAAAAAAAAAATTTAACGGCTAACAAAGGGAAAAAGAAAATGAAAAATAAGGGGGACAAAAAATATTCGGAAACCTCGAAGAAAAAGAATGTGAAAAAAAATGACAGTGACAAACACAAAAGGAAACGTAAAAGAAAAAGAGACAAACGAGAAACATCAAGCTCATCGTCATCTTCCTCCTCCTCCTCCTCCTCCTCGTCTTCTTCTTCTCCATCTGGCAGTTCATCGAATTTATCAAGCAGCTCAACATCCAGCAACGAAAACGAGAAAAAGGAGAAAAAACGCAAAAAGAATTACAAGGAAGAACTGAAAAGAAACAGAACTATCGATGAACTGAAGAGAGAGGCAAAACTTATACACGAGGAACTGAAAAGAAGGCATCAAGCCGAAGAGAGAGGGAACGGCCCCCAAAGGAAAAAGCGAAAGGACGACAGCTCGGGAAAGAAGAATCCCGACGGGGAGACCACGAGGTCCGGATCACGGAGCAGAGACCTGAATAACAGCTACAAAACTCATAAATCAAAATATAGCAGCAGGGAACGGTACAGAGAATTTCCTAAAGATAGAAGAGATAGAAGAGAAAGATCTAGCAGCCCAAGGAGGAGAGGCAAGAGCCGGAGAAGCAGATCCAACAGCGTGGAACGGTCCAAAGAAAACGGTCACAGACGCCATCGACACCGAAATCGATAGGAATAAATTGTCTCTTTTTTTAAATTTTATTTTAATGATGTACTTTTTTTATAAAAGATTGTACAATAATCTCTGCTTGTCAGACAGTGTGTCCAGTGAAAAGTTTTGCAATTTAAATTTTACATAATCCGATTTAAGTGCGACTTATACTGCTATTATTTTTATTATTATTTTTTTATATGATACATAAACAAAATGGATGGAAATTCAAATAATTTTATAGAAAAATAGCTCCCGCCACAAGAATTTCCCAAAGCCAGAAAATTCGCTACAACAGTTAACGAAATTCATTCTTATTGGATTTCTAATAGCTGAATAAGTCTTCACATAGTTGAATATATGTCTATATATAGATTTGAATATATACATAAACTAAGATGTATATATATATCCATTAGTAACTGCGCTTTACAATGGTGCGGAACATTCACTGGAACGAAAAATTTTATAATATAAAGAAGTATAAGAACAAAGCGGATCATTTGCTTCTGAATAATGAATAATGTTGCATTGTAAACAGTAAATTTGATCTCGGGGGGGTTTAATTAATTTTTTATTTTCAAATTTTGCGTTTGATGACAGCAAATCTGCTGGAGTCAAATACCAAGCGAAAAAATAATTGTTACACAAAAACCTTTGGAGCTGGCGTGTAACAGAAATTTAATTCTGATCATTTCCATTCTCCAGGCGCTCTCCATACGCTCGTTCACTTCCCTTCGATGATTGTCAAAAAATTTTTTTTCATCGCATGCGAAACCTTCATTGCGCATGTATTCGCAGTGCAAAATAATTTTTATTGTTATGTAATTATAAATTATTTACAGCGTCGAAAATCTTTTTTTTTACTTCCGTTCATTCAATTACGAAGAAGAAATTATAATTTAATATTTTTGTGCGAGCGTAATCGACTTCATACAAGCATTTAAAAATGTATGGATGTCGAGTTGCTTTGACGATCTAAAATATTGGGCAAGAACGTGCTGGTATGAATGTTAGCCATTCGTTAAGCTTTTGTTTTGTGTGAGAGTGAAGAATGTTCGATTATTGAGCGAAAATCATTTCAACTCATGCAATTTTGATTCTTTACCCTCAGACGCGGGTGCCACGACACTTGCTCGAAAGTGACGTGCCGGGGAGGAAGGGGAAGGAAGTGTCTGCTTTAGGCGAAGTAGGAAATACAAACAAACATGGCGGACGGCCTTTGTTTTCTTTCTTATTTATTTATTTTTAACTTATTTATATTGTTGGGATTTTGATTGACGGGGGAGGGTTTTTTAATAAAATGCTGTCCGGTTGCATCCCGGAGAGTACACTGGTCTCATTTTAAACGGGAATATTCGTTTTAATCCTGTTGGAATCCGCAAGAATAAATTTTGTTGGCGTGATGCGTTTTGTGATTTGAAATCAATTTATAATTTTTTTTATTTAAAATAATTCATTGTACAGTCAATCATGCATTTTACCATACCTGACACGCAGGAATTTAATGTGGACGGAACAAGCTTTACGGTAATTTCGTATAAGAGAATAAATTTCTTTTGTCTTTTATTCTTGGCAAGTGGTCGCTCATTTCGATATAATTCAGCAAAAAACTTAATTTCACTTTATTTATTTATTTCTTTTTACTCCCTCAAAACTACATTACATCATGTATTTGTTTTTATTTCAAAGGTTAAGATCGCCGCAAATTGTTTCTTTTCTGATTCTGTCACATTTAAAAAGATAAGATTTTCAATGAATTTCACCAACTTTTGTTCACATTTGTTGGTCTTAGTTTTTTAAAATAAATCTATTAGAGGAATTGAAATGAATATTTTAATTGAATTCACTTTTACTTCTTGAAACTAAATTCAAATGATAAAGGAAATATTTAAATTTGTTACCATTTTCTGGTTGTCACATCCAACATTTCAGAAATTTAGATAGAATTAACTGGGTCATCAAGATGGAATTTGCAAATTTTAAAAGTGTCCTTTAAAAATTATGAACTTTGTTATAAACCTAACTTTTCCTGTCATATTTTATGCCCATGTAACTGCTGTTGCTGTGAAAATGAGCATAATGCATTTGAAGAAACATAATTGTTGTTATTGTGTTACAATTATTAATCAGCAAAATTAGTGAGCATTTGAATTTTATATCAAAAAGAAATTGTCTTGTTTTTGGCTTTCAGTTATTAAGTTGTCCATTGGATAATTTAATTCTTCAATGGTTAGGAAAATTTTAATATTAAATTCTATTATAAAATTATGTTGAGATCCATTTGTGCTTAAACAAATTATTAGATTTTTTAAATTCTTTTGAAGTTGTATGGTAACAGTCTAAAGCCATAATTACCTTAAATATGTAAATTTCTATTTAGATAAAAATATACACCAACCATATGATTTTTTTACAGGGTTATAACATTCATGTCAATGGTATTTTCCATTGCACCATGCGATACAAGCAATTGCATGGATTGTATGAACAAATTAAGAAGGATTTTGGTTCAATAGCTGCTCAGTTACCACCGTTCCCTGCAAAGAAGATTTTGCCGTTGTCTGCAACACAGCTGGAAGAGAGGAGACTGCTTCTTGAGAAATATATTCAAGCAGGTCAGTTTTTAATGCCCTTTATTTTTTTAAGCAGCCATTAACATTATAATAAGAAATTTTTCCCTAATAATGATGATGAGAAAAAAGTTGAAATGTAAGACAAGTTTTATTTTTAAAAATCCCCCCCATGATTGATAATGGCATCATAATCTGTTTAATTTTTGCTGATTTGCATAATTAATAAAAACTGTTGAGGAAAATTTATCTTGTTTAACTACCATATAAAAGGGTACTTAATTGACATTTGTTTAAGAAAATAAATTTTTCATTTATTTGTGTCTAGTGGGGCAAGAGCCAATCTTGTCCATTTGTGAACTCTTCAATGGTTTTCTTCTAACAGCACAGCAGGAAACAAATGGTCCAGTTGAGAATGTAACATTGGAGGTTTTCCTTATGAACGGCTACAAAATATCCCTTAGCGGAAAGAGTAATGAAAAATCCGATCAAGTTCTGGAGGTGAGTTATAAGTAATGAGAAATGAAATTTTATCAAAACTCAGCTGCCTCACCGGTTCATTTTTTTGCTACTTTTGCAGAAAGCCTGTGAGAAAATCAGCTTGCCCGCAGAATACGTATATTATTTCTCTCTGTTTCTGATAAAAAAGGATCCTGACGGGGACATTACGATAGTGAGAAAACTCCAGGACTTCGAAAGCCCTTACATTACTCAGCAGCTGATGCAAGAACCACACATCATTGTGCTAAGGAAAAAGTAAGGTTTTGATTTGCATCACGTCGGTTTTTGATTTTGGGGCTTTCAGCCCGAGGAAAGTGCAGGTCCAAGTCGGGAACGTTTGGAAAAGTGCAAATTTAAACGTTTTCCTAGTGGAAACTCGCCTTTGCCGTGATCCCGATGGATCGCTAACCTCTTCGCTGTGGGACTGAAAAAAATCATTCTCCCACAATCTGACATTAATATGGCGCATTCGTAAAGGTCCGAGCATCATTATTTTTCGAATTCTTCGGATTATCTGCCACGATTAAGAATTAACTGTTTATGGACCGATATTATTAATATTGTATTATAATATCACGCCGGCGTTAAACTGCTTAGCTAATGACGTTTCGGAGCAGTTAATTCAGTGAAAAGAATTCCCTTTTTAGCGGTTCAGTAACTAATGAAAAGAAAACGGTAAAAATTTACCCCGCGAAGAAATTGGCAACATATGTGGACAGTTGGTTTGCCGATTGTCTTGTTCATCGAACGGTTTTTGTTTTTTTTTTTGCTGTATCTTTGTTATTTAGCAAAATCAAATTTACGCAAAAGATGCAGAAAATGATTGCTGGGCACAGTTACGGATAACTTCCAATAACACAAAAAAGTTTGCTGCGGAAATTTAATAATAAACTAACTTCCGAAGTCGTTAAAGTTATCCGGATGTGTTTGAAGACAATGATGCTCATCGCTTTTGTCCGCATTATAAATTTCACCGCTTTCTTGTTGCCAATCGTACATTTTGCCATCTCTCTTTTCATTTGCCCATTGAGGCACATTAAAAGCGCATTCTTTCGTTGCCCGCAGCTATTGGGATCCGGATTACGACGTGGAACTCATGACGCACAAGGTGTCTCTCAATTTGCTGTACGTCCAGACCGTGAGCGACGTCGAGCAGGGATGGATTTTATGCAGCAAGGAAACGCGAAACACGCTGGCGAATTTGCAGTCGAGGGGCGCCAAGAAGCAGGTGAATGTCGCAACAACACGGGAGTAAGACGGGAAATGTCGGGGAGGTAAAATGAATCCTGCCGAAGGGGCCGCCGAGACGCGCAGACAGATAAGAAGTTCCTCAAGGCGTCTCCGCAGCCTCTCAAAGTTGCTCTGCTGCCTCCCTGTCATTCGTTGTTTTTTCGGCTTTCAGTATTTGGAACTGGCGAGAAGTTTAAAATACTACGGATTCATACAATTCCGTCCGTGCAAATGCGATTATCCGTATCCCGGATCGAACGTTCTCGTCGCGGCCGGAAACAAAGAATTGAACTTAAGGGTTCGGCTGACGGACGGCGATGAAATGAGGCAGGGCAGCTTTAAGGTGACAAGAATGAGATGCTGGCGAATCACAACTCTGCACGCGGTACGTTCCTCACAGAACAAAGTCTGGTGTTAACCTGCTTTTGTAAGTTGAAGTCACCTCGAGTCCCGCTTCCAAAGGAAGGAAACGAGCGAACATCGACTGTAAATTTATGATTAACCAACGAACTCCAAAATGTCAGGCATGTGCATACACTTACGTGTGCATTTACATGTATCGACCTTATAACTTTAAAGATCGAAGTTTCCAAAGCCAGGCAAGGGACTAAAAACGTGGGAAATCTATATATTTTTACATTGTACCACGAAGCCTATTTTCCATTACTTTATGTACGCTTTTTCCGTGACTACTACTGAGGTACACGTGTAGGGGATCAGGCTTTTGCACCTCGTCCGACTGCGTTCGCTTACACGACAAACGCCAAAAGTATGGAAATTTCTGCTACTTGTGAAAGATTTAATATTAGATTTCGTAGTTAAGAAATCGGAAAACTACGTGGTACACATGCGATATTAACATTTAGAAGCTGCTGCTTATTTTGCAAGCATTGGGCATGAATGTTCATGAAAAAAGTGAAAAATTGACGCTTCTCCAAACCGGGTACAATTAATTAATTACCTCAAAATAAACGTTTGAGTTTTATTGGCGGATATTACTGTAGCGCAATGTTCTTAACCGGACGGTTCCAATCGTAACGCAGCTAAATGAGTGACGCTTAACATTGCAGGACGAGCCCGGAACCAACCCGGAGTCATCCAACCTGGAACTGTCTTTCGAATATCTAATGGCCAAAGACAAGCTACAGTGGATAACGATTTCCTCGGATCAGGCGATATTAATGTCCATTTGCCTGCACAGCATGGTGGACGAGCTGCTGCTCAAGAAATCCGGTGCCAGACGGAGGAAATGCACCCCGGGAAAGGGAGCAAAATGGAGTTACATAGCGAGAGACGGCTCCAGTCAGACGATAGCAGTGAGTCGGTCAAGCAGCGGCTCGGAAATGTCCACAAATCAGGGCGTAAGTTTCCGTGCTGCTCTTAACATTTACGAAAAGCTTCGGCGTTCTCCTCCGGGCAGGAAATGAAGGAACAAAGGCCTCCCGTCACGGGGCAGAAACCGAACTTCGGAATTCACGGATAGGTAACCAATCGAGAGCAGAACGATCGTCCGAACGTGAGTTTTTGAGTGCAGCGACATTTTCAATGCAGAATTGGATTGCATATAAAAAGATAAAGAGATAAATATAATTATCGGTTATTTGACGTGGATAATCGAGTGCCGAAAAGTCAGCCACGCATGTGGACGTATCCAGGATATATCACATCTCTGGAACGATCGTTTTGTTTCGTCCATTCTTTCCTTTGCTTGAACGTAAACGAAGAGAAAAGAATCGAGAGCTATTCTCGCACATGAAAAATAGCGTTTTCTAAAATTTGCAACAAGATACATGTGCATTTAGGTCCATGTATTGATACGATCTGGGTCAGGATTTACTTGGTCGGCAACCGAATTTTTTTTTTTCCAGGCGTCGCAAGAAGCATCGGGCTCAAATCAGACGCAGACGGCGTGGGAGACACACGCTGAGCACGAGGGCAACGCCTCGCACCAGCGAACGACGAAGCCGATGAAAAAGCTGACGGACAAGTTCCAGACGATGGGCTTCAACAGCGTTTCGAAAGCTCTTTCGAAGAGCGTCGACAACGACGGCATCGGAGATGATGATCTGTGAGCGGAAGCGGAAAGGGGGAAAAATCGTTTGGAAGAGAGCGCTCGCTTCGCGGTTTCCTCCGCGGAAGATTGCACCCTCCGGAAGCGGCGAAAATTGAGAATTCTGCCAAATCGTTTCCTGCCCCATCCCCCAAAGCATGCGTTGATCCCGTTCAGTTTGCATACGGTAGAAGGGTACCGGTGTTGTTTCCTCTTCTCATTTCCGGCGGGTATTTGCCCGAGCGATTAACCCCCGAAAGGTACCGTTTGATGACGTATTTCACATCACCCCGCGTTCTAGGGTGATAGTTCACTTCCACCGTTTGGCACGTGGACGTGGCAGCTTCTCAATGTTTCGGCAATTTGGGGGCGTGTCCCGGCAGATCGGCGTTGGCGAACAAGGGAAATTTCCGAATATTTTCCCCCCCCCTTCTGTTGTTGGAGATGCACGCTCATGCGCTCGCCCATGTATATATATATATATATACACACACATATTTTTTTATATGTATAATATGTATATATATACATATGTCCTATTTAAAAAAAAAGAAATTGCCAAATTTTAAAGATAGGTTTATACGTATTACGGTTTTATTTCGAAGATATAAAACAAAAAAGTACGTTTGAAAAAAAATAAGAAAAAATTTTAAATCGGGTAACAAAAAGAATCTCAATGTGGAGGTTAATGCTTAAAACTCTTCGACTATCCAAGTGTTAAGGTCTTCCAGTGCAATTCGCATTTCTCTACGTTTAAACATTGGATGTGGGAAAAGAAAAAAATGAAATATAATATAAAAATGCAGCAACAATGTATCTTGTCGTTAGTTTTCTCGTCCGAATTGCATGAATCTATTCCTTGGTTTCTGCAAAATCATATATATGGTTTTTTTCTTTTTACTGAATATTTTTTTAAGAGCGAGATTTTAATTTTATAATAATTAAAATGCATTTTTTTAAGTAAATGATATTTTATATTGTTTTACAAATTATTTTGTCAATTTTTTTTTATTTTTATAAAATATATATAGTCGTGTTTATGTATATGCATAAATGTTTTTTGTGCACAATTTACAGGGTTCGTTCGTGAGATCTTAGATTTCACCCTTCATGGGGGCGACAGGTATCC
This sequence comes from Ricinus marginatus, assembly GCA_028565995.1. Classification (NCBI taxonomy): domain Eukaryota; kingdom Metazoa; phylum Arthropoda; class Insecta; order Psocodea; family Ricinidae; genus Ricinus; species Ricinus marginatus. Next base: position 6,563 of record JAOWBB010004941.1, on the reverse strand, counting down.
GACTTTTTTCGCTTTTTCCGGGACAAATCTGCCCGATTTCCGCCGCAGGCTTTTCCCTTAATTTTCATTTCATACGGCGAATGAAAAACAAGCTGTCAAAAGGGAAAGTTGTCGCGCGTATGATAGCGAAAAGTGATCGTGTTCGAATTCGGGATCTTGCACGGTCTCTCTCAATTTTTGATTCGGTTTTTCATTTAAAAAAAACAAGAAACAAATTCTTTCTTCGTTGCTTATTTCGATTTAAATTATATATATATATATATATTTATACATTTTTTTTCCAAGGTGTTGCAGAAAGGGTAAACCTAAAGGAGAAAGACACGTCCAACCTTTTCGTGGGCGAAGCTGGCGATGTTTGGACACAAATTTTTTTTCTTTTATCTAACTGAGAATTTTCTGTCGGTTGCTGATGACTTGGTTTTCGTTTCACTTCGCGACCAAGTTATGGAGAAGAAACGAAAAATTCTCGCAGGGTTCATGGTGGGACCCCTAAATCTTAACTCCGGATGCGATGGCCTCATCTCCTGGGGCAAGAATTCCAAACATCCGCTCCAGTGTTTATTCGCATTCGTTTCCTTTCATCCTCGACGTAACCTATCTTCGACTCTTAACCCTCGCAGTCAAAACGCAGCCTTAAATTGCAGGGCATCATTTCCCTTTTTCCTGCTTACCCCCAAAATTTCGACTTCCGAAACCGGCTACGTATGCGACGGCAAACGCTTTTCGAAGGGTGACCAACTCCGAAGGCTTTGTCTCCGGTCAACGGGACAAAAGGCCGGAATCTGCCGACTCAGGAGACACCACGTTCCTGCACGCTGAATTTCGAGGCTGTAAGGAGTGCTCCCCTCACGCTGTTCCTTCATCGCAGACATCTGCGTCCTCGGATTTTACGACAAAAGTTAAATTCTGTTACGTCTGACTTTTGCGGGGAAAAAGGTTAGAACTGTCGTTTTTCGAAAATTGCACAATTCAAAAAAAAGAGAAGGAAATCGAAACCGACCGAAGGGAACATCGGTGAAAAGAATAACTTGCTCATGCTTATGAAACGGAAATCTTATTTTCCATTTATCCGGAGCATTTAACGTGAAAAGGCAAAACTCACGGAGTTGGTTTCCTCGCACGTGTAAAATTATCCTTTAAAAAAATAATTTGTGTAAAAAATTGTTCCAGATGGTTGCATTGTAAACCACGTTCATTTGGAAAAGTGAATTTTACTAAATGGTAAAGAAGAAAAAAGTGAAAACAAATAAAATGGAAAATCAAACCAAAAGCACAGACAAGTGCAGTTATCTTTCACATTAAATGGCACGGGCTTCGGAAATTCTGCTCTTTCAAGTTTAAAACCAACCCAAGGTGAATTAAATAAAAAGTATGAAGTTGGGTTTTCCAAATTCAAAGCAAAAAATAGAAAAAAGAAAATATTCTTACGACTTATTTACGGTCAGATGTGTAAAGCTTTCTATTATAAATTTTTTGCTCTGTCAGCTCTTAAATTTCTTAACAAGATCATTTAACATTCGATCATAAAATCCAAATCGTGCGAAATAATCGAAAAAAAGGTTAAAACTTCATAAAAATAAAACAAAAATTCGACACAATCTAAAATCTCGATTGTAAGATCATGCTAATATTCTATTCATAAATATATTTCAAACAATTCCCTTTAATGAAATTAACTAAACTTTAGTGGTTATTTATCCAGTTTCTTTTTTCCATGTTTTCCCTTTTAACCTCCTCTAAATATGGCTGAAGATAATGGTGATCCTGAAATGAAAAACATCATATGTGATAAACAATTTTTGTTAGATATTTTAGATTAAGTATAAATGTTTCAAGCTGAGACTTATATAAAGAAGACAAATTTTTGCCATTTTTTTTTTATTTTAAATTATTTAACATTGAAGTGTTTATATAAAATGATAATGAAAACAAAAACTGTTTGATTTTTTAATAATTATTTTATATGTATACATATATATAATTTTATGCTCTAATATATAATAAAAGTTCAAAATATATGCATATATATTTTATATATATATACATACACTTTTATTTTAATACTTCAAACAGTTTTAAATTTTTAATTATTTTTCAGTTTTTAACAAAATTGCAATATAAATATATTTTGCATATTGTATAATGCTGTTGTTCCTTTATGACGACTACATACACTGATCATAGTTAAACTTGTTAAATTTAAAACGCTAACATGTTTTAAAGCTAATCGGTTCAACTCAAGATTTAATCAAATTTATGAATTTTATTTTATCCTTTGCTGACATCATGCATTTACATTTCAGATGCATACCTTGCAATGTTTGAAATATGCAATGCAAAATATTACTTGCCCATAAGGGATTGTGATGCAAAATAAAAATCAAACTAATTATAACAATTTGGATTGAATGACATGTTCAGTATATTTCAGAATTTGAATTTTCAGTATTTTTATGATTCAAACGTGATGCAAAATTTTCTCAAAATTATTTTGCTAACAACAATTGAAACTTAATTTCTGCAATGACGTAAAAAAAGAATTCAGTACAAAGGCAAAAATTATTATCCTTTGATTGTTTTTGTTTATTTAATCATGTTGTGCTTCATGAATGGTACTTTAATCGTAAATTATTTGACGTTGTTCCAAAATATCAAAGCTGGTAATGCATTTCAAATATTGCACGCAATCCAAGATGATTTCTTTAAAAATGCGATCCCTAAAGAAGGTCAAAAGATTTTTTTCTTCTTTCTAAAACCTTTGAGTTTCAATCAGTAAAACTTAAATAAAGGAACACTGACAAAGGGATCGGGCCATACGAAAAATAATTATTCTCACTTACAGCCTCAAAAGGTGTCCACTCGCTCTCCGGCAATATATTGTGCTCCAAATAAAGTTGCTGTGCTCTGATGGTTCTGTAGATCCTCTTCATTTGCACGTCCTCCGGAAGCCTGCTGACCGCCTCTTTCACTTCTGGGTCAAGTTCCGTCAAAAAATCATCCTCAAGCAAACCGTATTTCCGATACGGTTCCAGTTTAAAAAGGAATTTTTTAATTTCATTTTTAAAACAGGGAACAGGAGTGGCGTGAAAAGATCTGGAAAGCGACAGTAATGATCCTAAAAGTCAATTACAAAATTCGATAAAAACGAAATTTTACCGAGCCAGCATTAAGCAGAGAATTTATTTAGAAAAAGACGTACCAACTCGTCTCACAGCAAATGCCATGATTAAAGTATGTAATTTTACTTTATCTATTGAATTTGGATTATTGAGCACAAACACCTTTGCTCGGAAAAAGAAATAAATATCGTCTGCTAGGAAGTGCAAAGAAGTAGCAGCAGAATAATGTCCGACTTATTTGTTTACATTGAAGTCACTTCAACGTTTTGTTGGTAATCAAAATCGATTTATCTTTTAGTAAATAAGTACATCATTATTAATTTGACACAGAGACTAATCAAATTCTTCGCGGATCTTTTATTAACGTAAAAATTACATCAACTTGGATTTGGGAAATATTTTCATTCAAAATTATTTTATTTACATCACAATTTCCTTTAATTGTTTTTTGTATTTAAAAGTGAAATTTAATGATAATAATTTAAGTATCATTAATAGTTTTCGGTTAATGTATAATTAATCGACTATTAAATATCGGTCTCGGAAAACGTTATAAGTTCGATCACTCTTTTTATTCGTATGTTTTGCTCGTCACGGTATCATTAATTGTAAATTTTTGTACATATTTTTTAAATCAGAAAACTTATTTTTAAATATTTATTATTGCAATAACATTCCTTTGGTATTTTCTGAAATTCACGATTTTAATAGCTTAATTGCATGTTATTACATTTTCCTTGTTTGTATAGCATTGTTCTGGTTTCTCTGCATAAGGGTTTTAAATGACTTTATTACTTCAGTATGCTCTGACAATAGAATTGCAAACCCTCTGAATTTAATAGTTAAAGATTGCAACAACAAATGAAAAATTAATTGCAAAATTAAATTTTAATTATGTTTTGCTTTTACACTCTCAAATTGATGTCAAATTAATAGGATTTTTTCTTTCATAAAAGTTACAAAATGATGCACAATTAAGATAAGAATAACAAAATGAGTTGATATAAAATGAAGGATATGATTTTTAGTTCAATAATTTTTTCAGAATGAGAGAATGAGACAAACCAAATTTGTTTCAATAACATCTTCTGTTATTGCTGCAAAGGTGAACATTTTTGATGCTGTCATATTGAGTATTTCACCAGTATCTGTAATTGACACTTTGATGAATCCTTGTTAAGGAAAGTACAAGAAAGATATATATAACTGAGGGAAACATTTTTGTTATTTTTTACTAAGGAAATAATTTGAAATTACCAGATGAATGTGTAATTTGGCAAAATTTGATTGTAATTTTTAATTTATTTAAATTCTGGTTTCAAAAATATTGCTGTATAATTTGAAAGTGGAAAAGTTATTAAGATCTCCTTTTGGGAATAAATTCTTTTACATTACAGAGATCTCTATCCGCATGAATATATATCCGTGGTTAGAAACGATCTTAAGAAAAATAAGAGAAGAGACCAATTTATAATCTCTCTCTTATATATACACGAAGATATGATTCTCCCTCTAAAGATTTTAAGCTACAGACACTCCACAATTAAGATTTTTTTTAAAATGTATTAAAACTCATATACCGACTAATGACAGAGGTACTAACACAAGTTGGTTCTTGTACAATCAGTTTATGTTGAATCCGAGTTTTCCATATTTTCCCCTGTAAAATTTCATGCTTTAAACAGCTTTTTTTTAAAATCCAAAATCAAAATTTTCTCAGTTGATTTCCTAACAAGAAAAAAATAATTGGATCTAGGAGGAAGGGTCCACAGAGAAGAGAATCATATTTTCTCCTAATTGTAGGAGTTGTATGCATTAATTTTTCTCTCTCTCGGGCTCATTTCTAATTCACAGAGAAATCCAAGCGAAAAATCAATCTCTATAATGTATGAAAATTTATTTTAAAGGAGGTGTTACAGAGGAAAGCACCATGAAATTGCTACAGTTCTCTCCGTTTTGCTAAACGATGCCGAATCTCGATCCTGGAGATCCTGAACGTTTCTTTTCTTTTTTTTTCTTTTTTTTTCCAACTTTCAGAGAGCGGAACAATGCCGAACGAAAAGGTTTGCTCGGATAACGGATACGATGACCGCGGGGATCCCAACGACAACAGCAAGACGGACAAAATGTTCACGCTGAAAAAGTGGAATGCCGTGGCCATGTGGAGCTGGGACGTGGAATGCGATACTTGTGCAATCTGCAGAGTGCAGGTCATGGGTGAGCAGTTTTAAATTATTATTGGTGGCGGAATGATTTATGGCGAAAATAGGAAAAATGTGGATTTATTTTTGTTGCGTGCGGAGGCCACGTGCTGTATTTTAACGATTGAAGAACTCTGTACCTGAACCTTGCGTGCATGTCGTCAGCTTGCATGCGAACGTCATTTGAGGATCGAAAAAGGACGATGCCCCAATCGAGGCGCTTAGGCAAATTCACAAAGCATCAGTTCAATTCTTCAAGCAAGGATTAAATTTTTACATTAATTTTCCCGCCCCCGGGGTGCTGAGATGATATTTTGTGGTCCGGCGAGATCGCCCTGGAAAACACTTCCGAGGGTTTGTTCTCTTTTTGAACGTTCAGTTACATGTTGTCATCCACGTTCCTTTTCGCATTCGAAAAGTATTAATACTTTTAGAATATTAGCGCGATCTGTTGTTTGTGTCTCATTTGTTGAACGTGAGATTCCGATACAGGTCGGGAACGACATTTTCCGATGCTTGTTCAAAATCTTTCGTTTTAACGGCAAGAGTCGTTACCGAGCTGTTAATTGGGAAGTGAAAGGAAAAAGATTTATCTGAATTCATTTTTGGAAGTATTTCAATTCAAATAACTGATTGAGCTGGCTGACCCGAGAGATCCATGTTGGAAAAGTGCAGAGAGGCTAAAGTGGAGCGTTGTAGACCGTTCGAGTGTCGCTCGTGTTCGTTTTGGGGACGGAGAGAAAAGCAAAAGCGGTCAAAGGTGGCTCTCGGAAAGGTTAAAAAGTTGAAAACCCTCTAAAAGGATGGTCAAACCTTCCTTCTATTGACCCGATGAGTGTTTCGCATCCCGAGCGAGGCCATCGGGAAAAGGTGGAAGGAAACACTTTCCCGTCCTCATTTGCGGATAGTCGGTTTATTGTCCTTTTGCCACACGTGTAATAGGTTCGTTGCCCTGCAGGCGATTTTTACATGTCTCACTTGCATCGGTTGCCAAAAAGAGAATTTAAAAAGAAAAAGAATTCGCGCCCGAAGAGACCGGCAACGTGTGTGGACAGTTTTGCAGCACTTTCAGAAAGTTAAGCTCTCACATTTACTTCCCCCGAAATTAAAAATTAATTCAGTCGCCTTAATATTAGCGGTTTAAACTGAGAAGGTTGAAATAATATAAAAATTAAAAATTCCACGCGACATTTTTCCGCAAAAAGGCTTTCCGCATTTTACCCAGAGCTTTGAAGGAGAAGCC